>JASANE010024117.1:0-17557 GCA_030248225.1 Trileptium ribeirensis | reverse complement strand
TATTTCTGGTTCAGATTCATATTGCTAGCGATTATATAAAATAAGTCTAAAGTGTGGCTAAGAATAAATAAGCAGCAGTATTAAAAATAAATACTGAAAATTTACTGCACTGGTGTTTTTGGGAAATTGGCTATAATTATTGATCAGTTTTTCCAGGTATTATGGGCATGAATAATTGTAGCATAATTTTTAGCATTTAGGAATGAAATTTGGAACAACATTTTTCCAACAATAGCTATGTACAAGAACTAAATCTGATGTGCTTTGACTATAGAGACGCCATGTTGGAAGAAAACCATTAGATAAGAAATAAATTTATCGTTTTCTGCATTTACTTGGTGTAAAATTGAAATTTATTTCGAAACTCTTTTGTTGATTCTCGTTTTTGCAAAAAGCAGTTTATTAAGAGTACGCTTATAGCGAATCCGCATTCAACTAATTAACAAATTCAATGTAAAGACATTCTTAAATAATAAAAGTTTATTTTTGTTTTTCAGTTAATTTATTTTAATTTATAAATTTTTGAGAGCTGAACGATCGTTTCATAGGACTAAGTATTTTTACTATAAACACATTCTACTTTAAATATATATTTTTATTGTTGCCTATAATTTTTTTGTAAATCTTTTTTAATTTAATTTGTTCAAAAAATAGGTATGTTTATTTATTAAATTTTCGAGCCAACTGAAAACATATGTTTGTGATTTTGATCAAAAAACTATTCTAGTATTGGTATCCTAGTCCAAATGGGTTTAAATTTCATGTTTGATTCTCCCGAACATCAACTTTGTCTTTCTTTAGGAGCACCTACTAGATCAGACCAATTTCGTTATGTACTGAAACGAGAGAATACGGTCGTTGGATTTATCAGCGTATTTGCATTTGAAGAGGCTTAGCCCTGACCGAAATGCCCTTTTAAGGAAGCGTTGAATGTTAGCTCTCCTTGCTTGCACTTAAACTCAGTTGTACTGCCCAAATTTCTCATCAATTATCACAAACCGATTTTACGGCACTTTAGAGCAAACGGCCGACAGCTATCCCACGATTGATAAATAATAACAAAAAGAGCCAATCTTAACTTCGATGCACGAAGTTAACTATACAGTGAAAATTTAACACGAAAAATGAATGACTTTCCTGTAGCAAAAATTGATCGGAAAAAATAATGCATATATTCGTTTCGGATATCGCAATAGCTTTGTCACGTACCAGCGTGAAAACAATGAAAAGTCAGCCTAATATCATTGATAGTAATGCATTTTTACTGTAACCTGTGTGCGTTGACCGTATTTAAAAGCTTATTCCGCGGCAAATCCTAAGTAGGGCACTTTCTTCACAGTAGGGTCAGTCTCCGATGTTTTTCTCTAAAGGTTTTCCTATAACAATAGTCAAGATTGTAAATAATAGCCATTGCTATTATAATAACAATTTAATTAAAAGTATCAAGTTTGACAGTTTAGAAAGTTGGTCGTCAGATTTTTTAAATGACCAGTCTTTCTTGTTTCCTCCATTGCCACCCGTACGTTCCACGATAGGAAAAATTCCTAATTTTCGGTTTGTTGTGTGTAATCCAAAACTGCTAAGTATTCTTTGTTTCAAGGGAACTTCGGGATTAAACGTTTTAAAGCATTCCTTGTCGCTTATATCGAGAATGAAGATATTTATTTCCGTTCGCGGTTGCACCAACAAAAACGACAGCAAACTGTCTCCAAAGTTAATGACTGCAGGCTGCAGACAACTTAATTAAAATTTTGAGTGTGGCGGGTCGTGTTAGCACAAATTAGCAACTGATTCTTGGGCTATCACTAAAAAGGATGTTTATACGATACGTATATAATCTAAATGGCAAAGATAGATTTATAAATTGTTTATAAATCTCAATTATAATTTTATCTTTATATATTGTCTATAGCAATTTAGCTAAAAGTCCCAAACTTTGTAGGTTAGAAACTTTTGCTTAGTTATATCCATAATTTTTGAAGTTGGCAAAATATTAATTAATAGCAATCGAGGCGCTTTAATATGCTATGCTAATGTGTAAAGTATGTTGTAATTTTTATATCATTAGGTAAATGCAGTGGTAATTAATGCCGCTACAATCGTTTCGATTGAAGAATGAGAACACATTTTCATTTTGTTCTTTCCTTGCGTTAGTCCCGTATCGTAGAAACAAAATTCTTTTTGGTGGTTAACGCCAGAATCTATGATCAGCCCTGTTACTAATAGATACTGTGAACAGAAAGAAGTACTGCTACAATTCATATCCATGCATCGCGTACTCTTGATCAGGCGTACCACTCTTATTGCTATTAATTAAATATTTTGCCAACTTCAAAAATTATGGATATAACTAAGCAAAAGTTTCTAACCTACAAAGTTTGGGACTTTTAGCTAAATTGCTATAGACAATATATAAAGATAAAATTATAATTGAGATTTATAAACAATTTATAAATCTATCTTTGCCATTTGAGTATTATATACTATTCGTATAGCATTCCTTTTAGTGATAGCCCAAGAATCAGTTGCTAATTTGTGCTAAAACGACCCGCCACACTCAAAATTTTAATTAAGTTGTCTGCAGCCTGCAGTCATTAACTTTGGAGACAGTTTGCTGTCGTTTTTGTTGGTGCAACCGCGAACGGAAATAAATATCTTCATTCTCGATATAAGCGACAAGGAATGCTTTAAAACGTTTAAATTCCTTGGAAGTTCCCTCGCAACAATAATATTAGCAGTTTTGGATTACACACAACAAACCGAAAATTAGGAATTTTTCCTATCGTGGAACGTACGGGTGGCAATGGAGGAAATATAATACCGGTCATTTAAAATTGTGACGACCAACTTTTGAACCGTCAAATTTGACACTTTTAATTAAATTGTTATTATAATAGCAATGGCTATTATTTACAATCTTGACTATTGTTATAGGAAAACCTTTAGAGAAAAACATCGGAGACTGACCCTACTGTGAAGTACCCCCCTCCCTTAGGAATGATGCACAAATCCGTTTTTAAATACGGTTAGACGCACAGAAGACCATCAAAGTAGAGTGTTATCAATGATATTAGGCTGACTTTTCATTGTCTTTCCACGCCTAATGTGTGAAGCCGCAAGCAATATCGAACTACATATGCATTATTTTTTCCGATCAATTTTTGCTACAGGAAAGTCATTCATTTTTCGTGTTAAATTTTCACTATTCGTAACTTTGGTGCATCGGGTTTAAGATTGGCTCTTTTTGTTATTATTTATCAATCGTGGGATAGCTGTCGGCCGTTTGCTCTAAAGTGCCGTAAAATCGGTTTGTGATAATTGATGAGAAATTTGGGCAGTACAACTGAGTTTAGTGCAAGCAAGGAGAGCTAACATTCAAATGCTTCCTTAAAGGGCATTTCGGTCAGGGCTAAGCCTCTTCAAATGCAAATGCGCTGATAAATCCAACGACCGTATTCTCCCGTTTCAGTACATAACGAAATTGGTCTATCAGTAGGTGAAAATAAAAAGTACAAAGTTGATGTTTGTAGAGTTCAACATGTAATTTAAACCCATTTACTGGGATTACAATACAATAGTTTTTTGATCAAAATCACAAACATATGTTTTCAGTTGGCTCGAAAATTTAAATAAACATACCTATTTTTGAACAAATTAAATTAAAAAAGATTAAACAAAATTATAGGCAACAATAAAAAAATATATATTCAGTAGAATGTGTTTATAGTAAAAATACTTAGTCCTGAGAAACGATCGTTCAGCTCTCAAAAATTTATAAATTAAAACAAATTAATCTAAACAAAAATAAACTTTTATTATTTAAGAATGTCTTTACATTGAATTTGTTAATTAGTTGAATGCGGATTCGCTATAAGCGTACTCTACAACCGCTTTTTGCAAAACTTGTATTACAAAGAACTTCGAAAAAGGTTCAATTTTAGACCAAGTAAATGCAGAATGCCATAAATTTATTTCTCATGGAATGGTTTTCTTCCAACATGGCGTTATAGTCAAAGCACATCAGATTTAGTTCTTGTACATAGCTATTCGTTGGAAATATCGTTCCAAATTTCATTCCAAAATGTGAAATCATGTTACAATTATTCATGCCCATAATACCTGGAAAACTGATCAATAATTATAGTCAATTTCCCAAAAACACCAGTACAGTAAATTTTCGTATTTATTTTAATACTGCTGCTTATTCATTCTTAGCCACACTTTATACTTATTTATATAATCGCTATAATATACGATAGGTGCCCTAAGTTTGTTTGCTTGGGGGAAAGGGTTAATTGCGGGAAGTCATATATATATATTTTCAGGAGCTACAAATACAGCTAGATGACAAAGAAATATTATAGTTATACGACAAATATACACGTAAATTTGCCTAAAATTGCCAAAATTTTCCGACGCTTTGGGCCTTATCGATAAACATGGTTTAGTGGGTTCAACTCTTAAGCATGGCCCCACTCCGTTCTCCCTCTAAGGACATCTACGTATATGCTATATATACATAATGTAAACATTGGGTATTTTTGCTAGATTCCCAGCTGTTAAAACGCCAGGCCGTGTTGGTACTAAATGCCGCCGCTGCCAGGACACAAAGAGATTTATTGTCTATTTTGCTGTGGGTAATATGATCTTCTAAACATTGGCAAAAAATATCTTTTGTGTCTAGATAAACTGCTATAAAAGAATCCCATAAATTTTATCGTCTTTAGGTTTTCTTATCCAAAGGCGGTAGGTTTCGCACAACCGCCCGCACACACAAATTTAGGCGACATATTGCGTTCGTACAGGTGATACATGATCCAAAATATCAAATTCTTCATATGTATAATAATAGTAACAAATGTGGTTACCTTTTGGTAAATTTAAAAAGAAGGAAAGTTTGCAAATAAAAACACAATTAATTACCTCTTATTCACATATACATACTTCAAGGTAACATGAAGTGTTTTATTAGTCGCGAGAAAACATCCACCCCTAAATCTGGCTGCACCCTCTTCTAACAGCTACCACAAGGGTCCGGCGCGACATTCGGTAAAAGGCTCCCGACTTCTTGCACATACTGACAAAATAAATCGATTTAAGCTGTTTACCGTTTAGAAAAACTCACTAGTGTTCAGCCTCGTAAAACCTCAGGATATTCACCTTCTTTCTGTCGAGCTCACTTGATTACCGAAACATCTTGGATTATTAAAAAATACTTTTTCATATTAAAAGATATGTTATGAAACAACCTACCAGAACCAACCGATATTCACTGAATGCATGTCGGAACTAAATACTCTAAAAGCCAACAAATTATGAAAAATTTCATCCTCATGTTCTATAATTTTACATCAAATCAGTAGAAGGTGTTGTTGCTGGACGTATATACAGTTGCGACATATCGCAGGTATATCGCAGGTTAACCTGACTGTACGCCCATGTCCATCGGTAGCACCTGAACCAACGCACTGTGTCAAATTATATAAGCTCGTTGATTGCATGGACCTACCCGAGGGTGCCATAGGCCCATACCGCCCTCCACCAAACGATTTCTAAATTTAAGTATTTGGCGTGTATCAAACCTCGAAATTTGAGAAATTGTGAGGTAAATTCCAAATTTCCCAACCCTCAGATGTAAATCTAGCATTTGGATTCTCTCACATGTAAATTCTTTGATAGTCCCAGGTTTGTTGCAATGCATTCATAGATTTACACTGTTATATTATAGTTAACCCGCATAAATGATAAAATTACAAAGTTTTTAATATCTTTACTTACCTAAACTTTGTGAAGGTTTATACGTATCACAAGCGGCTGTTACAACGAATGAGATCAGGCACATTATTCGCAGTGTACACTTAAGCTTCCATTGAACAATTTCGATGTTCATCAGATCGCAGTTGGTCAAAGTCATGGTTCGCTGATATGTGTCTGAACAATACAGGATGTATGTTTTAACAGAAATAATAACAACAGTCGAAGTTAGTAGACGGCAGTGGGAAATATTGCAAAGTAGACAGATTGAATCATTATTAAGTAATTACAACATGTTAAGATACAATTATAAATTCTGAAGTGGAAACAAGATAAAGCATATTACAGTCATACAATTTCGGCTTACATGAGATGATATAGGATGGTTTCCTTTTAAACATCGGATACATGATTTGATAACTCAGATATAGGGATCTCTTACAATAAGAACCGACAACAGCGTTGAAAGCATTTTCTGTCACCGACCCAAAATTAGTTTGCAGTATGCAAAATGATCAAGAACATACAATTTACACTTTAATTTCTATTAAAGCATACATGCATTTGCATGTGCATACCAAATAATTTTATGACTTCAATTTGAAACAATATTAAAACATGTTTATACATATTTTATTCCTTTTGACTAAAAAAACAAGTTTTAGCCTGTAATACACAAATGATGGCAAGAAAAATACTAAAGCGGCATACACTATACTTCTTTTAAGAGATAGCATTAGGCAAAACTGTATTTTAGTATTTTTCTCTGCCCCACAATTGTAAGAAATATAACTTGTTCGTCACGACTATAAACGTGTATTATGAATATCCAGAATATTTGATAGGCTTATACGAAGATCCAGTTATTTATAATAGTTGTGAGCCCAGTCTGACCTAGAACAAAAATACGCCTCTTTCATAGAATTCCTTACCCAAAGCTTAATGGAGGCTTAGGCTTACACTGGGAAACTTACAAGACAAATGTATTTTTTGTTCTTACTCGGAATGGATTCAGAAATGGCTGCATGCATCCCCGAACCCACCCGTCAGCTATTCTTGACGTGTGAAATACTCCTTCGTAACCGGAGCGAACAAAATTATGTTAGTCCCGATTGTCAATTTTTCTGACACTGTGGGCAGATGCGGGAGTCAAAACAATTAAACGGTGATCGTCATGTTATTCTCGCGCTTATTTAAATTAAATCAAGAACAAATAATCTGAAACTTATTTTATAATTTCTAAATTTATCGCATTGTGCACATTTCTTGCTTGAAGGAATACGTTCGCTTTAACATGAAAAGACGTTCAATGTGAATGTGAAGCTGTAAGTTACCATTAAACCTGAACTCAGCTGGAACACAGCCCGCAGTAGGTATTTAATCCATATGGGAAAATCACTATTATAAACGTAAAGCCTTTGTCGACACGTAGGCTTGACCGAAAGAGATTAATTGGCCTATTGGATTGAACTTTTCCGCGACTGCAACGACACACTAATTGAAGTCAGAACAAGCAAAGGACACATTTAAACGGCGAACACTGGAACATTTTGAATGAACAAGGCGTGGAATATATTAACTTTGGGTATTATTAATATTACGTGAGCACATCAGTATCGAAACATTCTACAAGATGCATTGCGAACCTGGAGAATACGTAATTGGGTCTGGCAAATTATGGTTTATAAAAAATGGATACATTTACTCCGGAAACTGTTTTGGTTTTTTCTAGTAGGTTAATATTCTTCTTTCTAGGCCATCTCCTTTAGCGTCTGACAATACTGGGAACTGCCTGCGTTAATGAGGAAACATTTAGATGACTTAATTTTTTGAAGAATTATTATCGAATACTGTTGCTGGTGGGTAAAAAAATTATCATTTAACTTCGTTCGGAGAACAAATCTCTTGCGGTACGCACAATACCAGAACAATTATAGCTTCAATGATCTACAAAACAAAGACCTTAGTTTTTTCTTTGCTTTCAGTCTTAACAAAATACGTACGCAGCTAACAAAATTGAAAGGAAGTGCAAAAACAAAATGAAAGGAACAAAAGAATTCCGACAATAAATTTACGCACTTGACTTCAATTATATAGTTCCGACTGAAACACCCGGAGGAAAGCAAACCGGTACTATAAGCTAGCAATATAATGGTGAAGGACTAATATTTGTGATGTGACATTGCCGGTAGAGGACTTTTGTTTTCAGCGTCAAATTCCTACGTGAATTAAATTTAATTATCGCCATAATAATTTTAGTGGCAAGAACGTCTGTTGTGAAGGCAGGCACAACAACTGTATGCTGTTCTACAAAACCATTATTGTAGATGGTCAATGATTGTCTCGGCTAATGACATGCAGTGAAGAAGTATTGCATCGAAATATATAACTAGTTGAACTGAATGTGTATATAGAGCTTCATTGGCAAAGTTTTGTTGTAAACAAAACGCTTATTAGAATCATATAGTTGCTAATGAAAAGCATCAAAAATTGCTATTGAAAATGGTAACCTGAGATGTTTTATATTTATGTGCAAATTTGTTATGCGATAAATTCTGCCTTAAATAATGACACTACCGGTAATAAGAAAGCAAAATGTCAAATGTTACTTGGCAGAATAGTATATATACATTATAGATAGGTTATCTTCAATAACCGCTAGGGTGCTCTTACGGCATTCGATCCGCTTTACGACATTCGAGGCCTCCTTACAACCTTCGGGGCCTTAGGTAGGTTTCCCACTGGTGCGCGGGGGGTGGAGGAGTGCAAAGGTGGTCCTATCAAACTGAATGACAATAAAAGAAAAATTACTAATTTACTAAAATATCATTCACCCAGTAAAAAATAAACTTTTTCAATAAAATAAGAACAATAATATTATAAATAATCTTTTTTCAAACGCTGTAACAAAGCCAAACTGAGTCAATATTTACTCAGCTCCAGCTTTAGATAAACTGAAAGATTGGATTTTATCAGCTGTCAATACTTATCTGATTACCATTTCTGTTGTATTAAACGTTCTTGGTCGTTTACACAGTAGCAGAATCAGTTAGCTAGTTTATTTGGCATTATATGTATCAAACTGCAAAATTTTTCGACTAGGTTAGTAATAACATTAGCGGTAACTATTGCCTTGCGAAAAATTTATAATATACTTACTACACAATTTAGTAAGTTTATTAAGCAGATTATACTTACAAGGGAACACAAAGGTTAGAAATGAATATGTAGGATAAAAAATAAAACTTTCACGAGAAAAAAATTTAACAAGCTAATTTGTGAACTGTTTTTATAATCAGCACTGAATCAAAAGTAGTACATATGAATACTCATGATAAATGCATAACCAGATGTGGGTAAATCATCCCCATACGTCTGGCCAAGCAAAGTTCCTGCTGCATTTTCAAAATTGTTGCTCTAATCGTGTATTTTTGAAAGGATCTTCGAAACCCTGATAATGGTGAGTCTAATTAGAGCCACCAAAGCGGAAACTGGGTATCACACATAAACTTCAAATATATACTAGAAACGGTAACCTCGCTCGCAATAGATCATGACCGTTTGCCAAGCTGTGTTAGCTTTCGATTTTCATTAATGAAATATATATACTATTAAAATTAATAATAATAATAATGCTATGAATCCAAGAAAGCGAGTGTCTATCACGAAAGTCGTGACGGCGATGAAAATGAAACCTATAAATGTGCCTTTATGAAAATTGAAAATAAAGCTTTCGGTATACATATATCTGAAAACTTGTTATTATTCTATCAATAGCGACCTATGCCAGTTTTTATTGGATCAGGAAATATGCGAAAGCATATTCGCAGTATGGATTCCATTGAAGCAATATTTCGTACACATATTTCGTGGTTGATTATAAGTTAGAAGGTTGCAATGGTATATAAAACGAAATGAATTTGGTGTAAAGCAGTAACTTGTACATTAGAAAAATATTTTGGAACCCTATACTTAACTAATGATATATTGTTCAAGGTGATACAAATCCCCTAATTAAATTGGGTCCATGTGCTGGTTTCCCATACTATACAATACATCACTAAAGTGTCCGACGCACACACCGTGAAGGAATGCAAGTTCCGACACGGAGCATCCGTTTGCCTTCCGAACAAGTTATACTCAATTAACATGTGGCCTCAGCCTCTTGTATATGTAGAGCTTTTAATCTAATGAAATATGGACGACGGTATGTGTAAGTTTGAGCGAAGAGCTGCGGTACACCTGTCCTTTTGGGTCACACAACATATTTCGTTCAGCGGATAATACTACGGGTTCCTGCGGTTCACAAGTGCAAAATGACATGAGACTGTTTTCGTCAACGACGTGCTAACTAACAATTTGCGTTTTCGCAGTAGCCAAAACTTAATAAATTAGAACGTATGGTAGGAATATAGTAAATTAAAAACGAATGCGTTCAGTTAATTTTTTATTATGTCAGCTAATATCATTCGGATTTAAACGCATGTTGTTTTGGTATAGGAATGTAAATGAAATATTTTGAGGTACCTAACAGGACGGAGTAAAAGAGGCAGTGCTCTCACCCAACTGTTGTGTCCGCCCCACTGTTTCGTAGCGTGCTGAACCGCTGGTGTGCCTAATAAACAGCCATATTTATACTGTATATGTAGTGACAACCACGAATGGATCAATACAAGCAGTTTCAAACCATAATCATAGTGTATTATTGTTGTTTGGTCTAATTATCCTTACTTTAGTGACAAATATAACACAAGCAAGAGAATAATGACAATAGTCATATACTATTTTCTAGATGTATAATTAGCGTCCGAACATGGGCCGTCGTCAATTATTATGGAAATATTACATATATACCCAACCCTAAGAAAATTAGCTCAGCTGCTTTTAACGTGAAAACGAATCAATTTCATGATCATTACAGCAAGAAGAAACGATTAATCTTAGAAATTTTCCACGACACAACGAAGTGAACATTCATTGAACACACCACGAAAGCTGTTGGGAAACAGACGTTCTACCGGCCATATGTTTCGTTAGAAAATGAAAGAAAATTTGTTTTTGTTCCATTCTAAACATAACACGACGATCATAGTTCTGTACTAATGAGTTGTGTCGTTTTTAGTAGAACGTTGAATTTGCAACATTAAAATTCGTTATATCATATCAAATCAATTCAACATCTGCTACTACATGAAACAAACTAGCCTAGATGTTTTCCAATTTGTATATAATGCTGTAAATGTTTGTTATATTGGTGATTAATATATGATTTATTTTACTAGAAAACGTAATACTAAGCGCTATGAGTGGCGACATCCCATCTACCGTAGAGACTCGTTGAAAATATTAATTTTTGTAACGAAACATTCCTACAGCTGTAGCGTCTCGAAAAAATGGGAATCAGAACGTGGACCAATAAATTTTTATGCCTAAGTACAGGAAAGAAGTACTCGATGAGATCCAAATAATTTGAAATTTAGGCCTGAAAATATGCGTTGTTCAGTCTCAGCCGGCAACAACGCAGAAAGAAACAAAGGCTTTTATATTCCTATATATGAAAACTAGATGAGAATCTGTACAGGTACGACAGACGTTGAAATGGAAATTCGCAAATTTACTAGCTTTATAACGTAAACGTTGAAAATTGGGTTTCTCAGAGACAATAGGTCATGATGTCATGCCAGGGATCTAAGTCACAAAACCGCCCCAGTTCGCGTCAGGACAAACATTTTGAACGCTGGCCAGCATTCATCCGACCAGCCGTTGCTGAGTTGTGAGGGTCACCGTATTTATAGTAATTAGATATTGTAAAGCCCAACTACCAAGAAGGAAGCTGAGCGTAATCAAATAATACAACGGTAGTTGGGAATATGGCTGAAACATAAATTAAATCTTGCAGCTTTTAAGTATTAAAATATTGAAATAGATCTTTGAAGTTGTTTAAATTCTCGTCTCCTGTCCGTTAAAGAACAGTGCTAGCAACACAACGGTACCAAGCAGCAGTTTTGTATATATATAAAAAAAGTTGTAAAGAAATTAACTAGAGTAATAAGTTAGTTATACGATTTATTCACCACAAAAATATACTGTAAAGTGGCAGCAACCAGAAACCGAATAAGTCCTGCTCTTATATGTGATAGAGGAGGTGAAGATTTCTATGATATTTAATGTATAGATACATGTTCACCTTGGCAAAGCGCTGTTTAAAAACACGTTTATTCATAAAATGGGAGCCTTTATCTCATGGCTGCAGCACCTGGGTCCGCTGTAGATCACTCTTTATAAAAAAACGCCAAATTTATTTATAAAAACCATAACGTTTTAAATTATATTAATGCAGTCATTAAATAAGCCTACAAAATCAGTAAGGATTTATGCCGCTGATTATAAATTCCTGCGGTATTGTAAATATCGTTTTCAGATAGACTTGTTTTAAAAACTTTATTTTAAAGACCTTAGGAACTCGAAGCAAGGCGTTAGTGAAGTTATTAGAAAATTGTAATTTCAAATCGCGTGTGTACACGGCTTAATTTTACGCATTGCATTCTTTAAGAATATAACGTGATGCACACCAGCTTCACTTGGGTCAAAACATGGATAAATGCGGCAGGTGCACAGGAAAAACTTGCGTTAAGCGTGAAGTAACATGCAGAAGTATATATTCTGTGCAACATTGCTCTTGTAATCAAGCGTAGCAACTCATCAAAATACAGGTCATGCACTAATCGCAAAGCAGTGACTCCTATAACATGCATCGTAAGCGCACTAGCCAATTTCCAGGAGATTTACCGCAATTGGCAGTAGGCTTTCAGTATAACTTTATCCAAACGAACAAAAACAAATAAATAAGTTTATTGAAGTAAGAATAATTGGATACGGTAATAAAAAAACAACAAGTTTCAACAACAAATACATACCAAAACTGGGAAAATTTAATGTAGAAATTTACTAAAATTTTCCGAGTATTAAAAGAATCCAGACTACCTATGCCACTACAATATCCAGCCATAAATTGTATTTTTTCAACAAAAAATATAACGGACCGCAAGCATTGTAGTACATATTACAACGTATCAGTCTACTGCCACCAACTGTTTTTATATCGCCGTACGGAATAATATAAATTATCGTTCACAATGCGTGCAATGATGATGATAGTATGGTTAGTAGTTATACAGTTGAAAACGCGACCTCCTGCTGCTACAAAGCGCAATGCAATGAAAGCGCAAACAGCATTGATAGACAAACGACGATGATGACGATGCTGCCGCTATTTAACGGTTCTGCTCTGTGAATCGCGAATAATTGTACAATACGAAGTATTAATAGTAAAAACCGCAGCCAAATTCGGCGAAATCTTTCGACTTCACAAACGATGAAATAAATAATGTTAATCCTGTGTGTTTTGATCTTTTCAATATTTTGCACTCAGCCGCCCTTTTGAATTGTGCTTGATATAAACAGAGAAAAATATTTTTTCACTCACTAAAAATCGAAATTCCACTGGCTTTGGTCGCTGTGTTTAAATAATGAAACTAAACGGTATTACTGTACTCAAAACAAGCGGGCATCATCACACCAATAACTGCAGAAAACACCGCGTATGCAATTTTATTAACCTATGCCTGTAGTGCCAAATTTTGAGCAACTATCCCAAATTCCGCGATTTTTCGTGGCGATTTTGATATTTGGAAACGTTGATTAAATATCTAAAGTGTAGACAAATATCTAAGCTAATCGGTGACATACTAGCGATGCCATCCATTTGTTACCTTTTCATTGTTAATTTTTGTATGCGCGTGTATAATCTTCCGTATGCAGTAATATTTTCTCTTCTTACAACAACATAGTTTATTATCGGTCAAGCCAGCCTTATTACATAAAACAGTTACGCATTGTCTATACTCACACTGTCCATGTGAGATATAGACCAGACGAAAGATCCTGTTATACAAAAATAACATGTGGTAAATAAACAAAAGTAAATAAACATATAAGATCAGAAAGGGCATAGAGTCACTTACAACTAATCATAAGTTGAAACGATAATAGGATTTCTTAAAAACGATTTCTTAGTAATTAGGATCCATGCAACTGCTCCATAAAGGGTTTCAAGTGTATAATAACATACTCTTTCTTAAGTGTACATGAACAAAAGCACAAACCTACATATAAACCAAAGATTTTGCTAACTCCTAATTACAATATAAGACAGTTTCTTAATTGGTACATCCGAGGATAAGGACAAAGTAACAGGTTCTAGTATTTTCTATCTAAACAAAAAAAAAAAATATTTTTGAATAAATTTTTTTTTTTGTTTTTTGTTTAACACGAATACTGTTATGAAAGCAAAGGATACAGGGAACCCGTACATATGTTTAGCTGATAAAATAAATTTCAGCTCAAAGTTCGTTTGCTTGGAAATATATAATTGGTTTCAAAGCGCTGCATTTATTAAGAATTAGTAGCAAAACCTGAACAAGCCGAAGATATAGACAATATAAGACAGAAAAAATAGGTGTATAATTTTTTCGAATAGTACTCCTCAATGGCTACGCTATACTCTCGCGTAACTAATAACTAAGTGTAAGTAAGGTATCCCATTTCTCGATCGTTTTGTTTAAAGTTTATTCACAGTTATCTTTGGCTGTTTAGTGCTGTTGGTGCTATGTAAACAATGCTGTATGATGTGACATAATCCAAGAAAACGGTGTTAAGACTAGACAGCTAGGATAATCAAAAAGGCCGCAATAATTCGCCATTGATTCGTCTTTTATCTAATAGCGCGTCGCTTTATTAAATGTCATTAACAACGACGAAATAAAATTAAACATACCGAAATCAGAGTTTTATTACAACTTCAATGACAATATAAACTGTTGTAGCGCTTAGTTATTTTACATTAAAACTAAACATCCATAAAACAGCTGCAAAACACTTGTTTTAACACCGTTAAATTATGTATATACGTTTTAAACTCATTATGCGATGTAACATTAGATTAACTTGCTTGTCATGACGATAACTATAAAACACTGTTTTTTGTGCAGTATGTAAAAATTCAATAAAAGTGCAATGAAATTGTCAAGTAGTGGCCAAGTAATCATGCGTTGATGTGGAATCGGGATAAGAATGTTAAAAAATTAAGTAATGTTATTCAATTTTGTAACACGATTTGGTTGATATTCTTTACAAAATACCGCATACAAACTGCAATGCGCATAGGTGCTGTATGACATTTGTAAAGACGGACAATCATCCACATCGACGTTTAATCCTGCGATAAGACTACTAAACAACTTCATATGTAAAGAAAAACGACAGACCCAAGCGTAATATAGAATTGTAATCTTACTACTAGCCATCCCACTTCGAAAATGCTGTCGTTGGTGATCACTGTGATTTTTACAATTGGAAAGATTTTGGGAAATGTAGCAAAAATTGTCACAAATTAGCAAAAATCGATGATAGTTAATGCAGTTTGAGGAATCATAATCTACTTCTTTGACTGTGAAACTCTGAGAACCAACTCGCTTATATACCTCATAGTTTATAGTGTACTTCAGTTTTCCAATTTTTTCTACTGTAGTATGTATAAATGTTCTTACGTTATTTTTAAAAACAATTGAAACATACGATACGACAAAATTTTATGCATTTAGCATATGTTTAGACCTTTAAACTTTAAATATATTACAAATTCAGAGCAGGGGCGGTGAAACCATTTAATATCCCACAAATTCACGGTAATGTAAGGAGATATTTTGCTTCATTTGTTCCAGCCCCATGAGGAAAACTAACCGCTCCATTTGATGCGATTTTCATTCGCTGAGTTTGTTGCAAGCTATTTAGACAACCGACCTCATGAAAAGCGTTTTGTTACTATCAAATTATTAATAGTTTCCATGAAATACAGCAATAAACTTTTGTATCAGCTGACTAAGCTTATATGTATATACTATAAAATTATTGTATTTTCATGTGTTGTGGAATTCACAGCGTGTATTCATTCTACTTGAAGCTTCAATCCACGCAGTGGATACATATTTTGCTTCTGTAGGTGAATGCATACATAAGCGATGATGTATAATTCTGACAATCAATAATTGACAAAATGATTCATACTGCTAGTACAATCATATAATTGGATTAATATAATCTTTTTTCTAAATTTAAAATACAAAATATTACTGATTTGTAAGTAACATTTGCTGTGCCAAACGTCAAAATATATCTCAAATAATGATGAACTAAGACGAAGGTTTGGTTCAATCAATTATATATATGTAAAAATGAAATGACAAAAACAAATGAATTTCCTTTGGTAAATTTATGACGAAATGATGACTTTTCTCAAAACATATTATTATTATTAATAATATGGACATTATTAGTTTATTATTGACATACAAATAAATTTTTTCTACAACACTAAAACTGACTGACTTATTTATTAAAGCCTAATGCAAACCTCGTTACGATGACTTTCCGGTTACTACATAGTATACCTTTTGTTAATAAACTTTTTTGTTGTCCCTGTTGCGACTGTTTTTAACAAAATTTATAAGGTTTTGTTCCTGTAGATATGTAAAAGAAGCTGTATTGCTCTGACCGGATAGAAGCGGAATTATTCCGTTTCCGGTCAAAACCAGTATATTAACATGCTATTGTATTGTACAAATACATCGTATTTTATTTTTGTTTGTGCAAAAATTTTGTTATTGGTGCACCGGCAGTTGGTAAGCCATTGCATAAGTTTCGAGCTCGCAATGATGCCCTTAACGCCTGATGCAAACTTCGTTACGCTGACTTTCTTGTTGCCAGTATTCCTTTGGTTAATCAACTTACTTGTCACTGTATTTGTAATATAATTTTCGAATCTAAAAGCAACACACATCGCTCGCTGACCGGTTTCTCAAAACAATTCAGTGATGAGCGAGCAAGCACTGTGTCTGATAATTAGAGTAGCTAATCGAAAAAAGCTTAGCGTGATGATGTGATAGAAGTTTCTAAAAGGAAAACCTATTTTAGAGTGAAAATTAATGTAATTCATGCATATTTATATACATATGCTGCTTATATTCTGCCGGCCAAGCTGGGGCGTGACGCTATAATCTTAAAAAGAACAGCTTAATGCAGGTACGGCAATGGCCTTCCCCATCTTAGTCTGAGGTTTAGTATAGGGGTCATATAGTGGTTTTAGCTTAGACCAAAAGAATCTGGCTTAGGCTTGGTGTATCGAGGAAGGCATAGCCTGCATATAAATTACGCCCCTCAGGTCGAATTTGGAATTTTGCACTATACTTTTACAACATCTTGTTTGTTATTAAGTAACTTTCAGATAGGTTAAACAATATTAGTCAACTATTGCGCAATGTCTAATTGGAGAAAAATTACAATTTTGAGACCCGAAATATGCCATTAGCGCGGCACAACACACTCGCGGCCCCAAGATTGGTGCCGTGTTGTTGCCGCGGTTTCTGTAATTAAGTGCACAATTAAATCAGCTGTTGTAATTAAGTGCACAAAACTTGTATTGCCTACCTGTTCGGATTGCTCCTGTAAATATTAGAACGACCTATAATGAATCCATTTACATTACCAATTAAGACACGCCCGCAATTTAGACAGATTTTGCCAATTACAGCGACAAGCGATATTATTTTTCGACTAACCTGTTGTTTTCATTATTGTATCTAACATCTTCTGGTAATAAATAAAAAATTTTGGTGCGGCAAATAAAACGCATCGGAAGAGTGAAAGATTATTAGAATCATATCGAAAACCTCTGTAGCATTTGGTG
>JASANE010024116.1:0-26743 GCA_030248225.1 Trileptium ribeirensis | reverse complement strand
AACGAGAATTTTCAATTTTGGCTATGGAGGGGGGTTGAGCAGGTCCTGTCTGTATGTCTGTGTGTCGCACCTGGATCTCGATAACGGTTGGGCGGATTTTGATGCAAGATAGCTCATTCGAACCGCAATGGTCTATTTAGGTGTAGTGACGGAGCCCGATTTTTGAATTTTTCCCCGTGGGAAAAGTTATGGCGCAAAATGACGTCATTTTGGCCATTTTTCGGGCACCCCTCCAGTTTTTACGAATTTTCTCAATAAGTATTATATAGGTACTCTCACAATAAGTATTATATATACGTAAGTATTCTCAATAAGTACTATAAGGTATCCGCAAACTAATAGGCCTATTTCATGTAGCTTTACCAGGGCTTTCCAATGATATATAACAAGTTTTTCAACTACTTCCCAATCTGGAGTCTATAAGCTTATAGTTGGCGCCAAATTTCATATTTGGTGAAGTGGGGAAGCAAGTGAACGTGTTTGTGTTTTTGTTGGTTGTTGTGTGTGTTTTGGGTGGGGTTGGGGGGTGTATATGTGGTGGGTTTTTTTTTTGTGTGGTGGTGGGCAAGTATTAAAAATATTGTTGGGCAAAAATATTTCTACCTTCTGGTTCATACTTGGCATCAGAAAAAATAACGTTTTCGAAATTTTTGAACTTGGATAATGCACCTAAATGTGTGTTTTTTGTTGCTTTTAGTGTCGGATATGGGGTTTTCTGGGCCGACAAGCTCATTGCGAGTGTCAAGAATATTGTGTGGCAAATATTTATCACACTTCTGCTTCATATATACTTGGTATGAAAAATGAGATTTTTCTCAAGTGTCGATTTGAATTCTTTAACGTTGTTTTCACGGTCAATTTAGGGTTTTATTGAATTATTAAATTGTTAGTTCATTGTTTTTGTACTTGTTGTATGATGTTTTGTCTACTGCATACGTTGGCTATCAAAAGAGGCGGGCGTAACTATGAATCATCACTCACGGTTCATATAATGCTGCACCTGCGTACTGTGTGTAGGCTTTGTTTGTGTGTGTTTTCTACAACAGACTTCGGAGGATTGTTCTCACCACTCGAATTCTGACTCGCAAGCGAGCTTCACTAGTTTAGTTAGGAACTCTCCGGAGTCTTAGGTATAGCACAATAATATTGTCAAAACACAGTGCTATTAACCATTTCCCGCATGAATTAATGTGCATTTTGTATAATCTTTGGCCGACGGATTGAGGCTGGGCTTTTGACCGTAGATACTATGCTGTTGCTTGATTTCTTATGGAACCTCACAAAGCGAGTTAATAACAACGCACGTTCAAAACTCACAGCCCACGACAAACTCTATTTAGTTTGTTGCGTCGTAATGTACACTGCTGCTACAAGTGTGTGACAAATGCGAGAGAGCTAATGGGTTATCATTGTCAATGACCAACGCTGTCAGAAACAAATTCTCAAATAACTCTTGCTGCTCCCTAACTTGACTTAGAGCGTCGGATGAAAAATTGACACAAAATGTTTGTCACAAAAACTCGTTTTCTAGCTATACTAAGCCAAATTTGAAAAAATATCCCCAATAAGTCTAATTTTCAAAATTTTGATTTTTCAATTATTGACTCCATACCGAACATTTTTTCTCAATAAATGTATAATTTTTAATTTGACGATAGTACTCGCGGTGAAACTAAAAAATTTGGCCAAGTTTTCTAGGAACCACATCTCGTTTTCATAAAATAATATACGTCTATAGCACCCAAGAACAAAGAGTATATCCAGGCGTGTTATATCGACACCACTAGTCAATATCATTGAAATGGGGGCTGAAATGAAATGGGCGGAAATTTTCAAAAAATTTTGTTAGCGAGGACATCATTAGTTACTTAGAAAAAATATGTCGTTTAGCTTTTTCCGAACCAACCGCCTCGTGGAGCTGATTCGAGTGGTACCAAAATTATCACTGTATCTTCATAATTAACAATTTTTTGTGGGTCTAACCGAGGAAACACAAATATATCGTTTGACAAAATGTGGGGTCCGAAAAACTAGCTATTGCCATTAAAGCCCAAGGCAACCCGGCTGATTTGACCTTTTCGTATATTTATATAAATTTATATATATATATATATATTTATATATAAATATCTATATAATATATATATATATATATATATATAGATTTATATAATATATATGCAAGTAATATATAGTTATTTATATATATATATCATTTATATTTTATAAGCAATATATTTTTATAATTATATAATTTATAATATATATTATATAATAAATTATATACTTTTTTTATTTATAACTCTATATAAATATTTTTTTCATGTAGACGTGTTCGCTTACTTTTAGCGTGCTTACAAGTAAGCTAATGCTGTAAGCCAACGTTTTGTTTATTATGAAAAAGCGAAAACGTTTTACGATTCGAAGAACCATTCAACGATCCGGGTGTTTTGGCTTGCGACAAATATGACGAACCATTAAAGTTTCATCATTTTGTTTGTGGCATGGCGGTACCTTTGTTCCCTCGAATACCTGTATAATACCGTGGGTTTTGGTTGTCAAAAAAGATAGCTTAAAAGACGTGTAGAGTATATGGTAGGTATCGTCCAAGGCTTGACGGCCCAGGAGGGAGCTGCGATAGGCCAGGAAGGTACCACAAATTTCATAAAATCACCACGGTTTTCCCCAATTGGCCCTTTAAAATTTTTTGTAATTTTGCTCAAAATCACTAAAACTTTCACGAGAGAGTGGGTTGTGCCTTTGCTTCGAAAGGGGAAAATATATATAGCTTAGTTGGGACGAGGAGCAGTAGTGGACCGAAAACGGCTGGGTACTATTTACAAAGGCTTCGTAACCGACATGGGAATAAGGTGCATTGGCCGGCCCATGTCACCTATAAGGGCCGGACATTATAACGTTAGAAAAAAGAACAGCTTGGGCTTAGTATATCGAGAACGGCATAGCTTGCATTTCACTTCCTCCCCTAAAGGTTACATTGGCGCATTGGCCTATAGGTTTGGTTGGTGCACTCCTCCACTTTATATCTGGAAGTTTTTTTCAACTTACAACCGTCAGAACCATCTCTTGAGTCGAGTACCATATTCCCAGCTAAAAATCTTATAGCGACGCCCATTGCTTTTGGGAATTTGTATAAACACAAGGTGTTAGTACCCAACAAGCAAATTTAGATACGTACCCGTATTTTTGCAAATTGTTGAGTAGTAAGGACAGTAAATTGAATGTTGGGTACTCATAACACTATCTGTGTCATAAAGCGGCTTCTCCAGTGAATAAATGTTGTAAAATGTCGTTCCACTGTCCTGAGATTGTCAAGTCGAATTTTCTGGCGTCATACTCATACAACATAGACGAGGCCTGAGGTCACAGGGGGACGCCGGTGCTTCGGGGAGTGGGGTATCCGCCGGTGGGTGCTAGGCTTAGAGAACAAAAATTCTCTAAATTGTATTGAGACTCAAAATTTTCGTGATTTTCAACAATTTTCTTTCAACTGCCTTAATGCATTGACTTTTGCTGACATTTTCCACACGTTCCTCGCTCGAAATGGATACAAAACCTGACGGAAGAGTGGGGCAATCTTTTGGGAAATCGGCGCGGAGATAATTAGACGCCTCAGGGTTATAATCACCCCTGTTCCGTGATTATGAGCATGTATGGCCATGGTAGTTGTTGCATAGAATGGTAGGAATCGAACGTGGGCACTCAAAGAACTTGGCCATTTAAAAGTCGAGGATGGCATGTTTTCGGCCACTACTCTGAAATACGGCACCACAATGGAATGTAAGCCTTGACGTGGGGCTGCGTGTCATATGGAATTATTTTGGGTCATATGATGGTACCCTACACGTTTTGTAAAGTGGTGCTTTTTTGTAGCACTACAAAAAAGTATCTTAGAGCGGCGGGAGGCAGCAGCCCACCTGCTTAGGCTAAAGCTCCATAAGTATCATATAGAGAGCTTAGTTTAGGCTCAGGCTTAGGCTTAGTATATCGGCATTGGGCATGCACAGGATTTGAAACAAGTTCACTGTTTATGACGGGGGCACAGAAATATATTAAATTTGAAGGTTTGAATATTCGTCATAAACTGAACTTTGAATAACCGTTGTTTACGGACATAGCCCGGTGTGCCCAACCACGGATACGCTTATCGTTTGGACCCCCGCTCTGGTTGAGCTCCTGGTCCACCTGGTGTTGCAATAAACACCATTGCAAACGATAGGGCAAATAGGGTTGTGATAGGGAACAGCCTGTGCCCTCCTTGCCTTGTCCCAATTCACAACTTCCTGTATATCCCGCTCGTTTGCTATATATTGCCCTCTCCCTGTTCGTACTCTACCTACGTAGTATGGTGTTCTAAATTCCTAAGTTTTGTTTTTTCGGTTGGTAGTAATGTAATACTTCTTGCAAGGGCGTAGCCAGGAATTTTGAAGGGGGGTGTCACGGCCCACAGTGGGTACCTAAAAGGGGGGCCCGGGGGGGGTCGCGCTCAGAAATGTGAAAGCGGTTTCCAGAATTGGTATTTTAAGTACGCCATAAACAAGTAAAAAATGCAACTGTTGGCAAAATAGCGAATTTTAATGCAAAAATGTGAAGTTTGGTCAAAAATACGGTTGAAAATAATTGTTTTCTAGTGTGAGAGAGGCTAGTTTTAGGACAATTTTCGATATGATTTTCATCCGGAATCACTCAAAAAAAATTTTGTTTGGGGTTGAACCAAAAGGAGGTCGCGCCCCCGCGACCCCCGTGGCTACGCCCTTGACTTCTTGCTTTACCCCTGTTCAAGCAGAACTCTTGGCAACCCAAACTAAAGCTTCTTTGTGTTTATTAGCTTCTCCAATCCAAAAATTCACTGTCAGCTGCTGTTGCTACTGACTATGACTGGCTGGCTGGTTGTTGGTTGGTAGCATTTTGGCTTTGGCTTTTATGAAGAAGTTCTTTTATATGAAATTGTCTATTGTCGTATTTATAAGCTTTACACTTCTTAGAAGGTGAAGAGAAAGCAATGCTTCATAGTTTTGTGTATTAATACATTGTATAAGCTAAAATTTTCCGATGTAATTTGGTACATATGTTTTTTCAATAAAGTTGTCTTTCCAATGTATTTTTAGACCGAAATAAAATGTGTTATTTTTCTCTTGCGTACTATAATCGTAATATAATAATTTGGGTTGAATATTTTATTGTGGCTAGGGCAGGGACAGTGGAATGTACGGCTCCAGCAATGGGGGGCGCCAGCCGCTCCCCACCCGTCAGAGTGTTGACATACCATACAACTATGAAATATGTGGAAGAATGAAAAATATGTAGTTAAATAGTAGTCGAAATTTCAATAATAAACCGCCCCTTGTCAGAAAAATTTTGTAAAAGTGGCCTCAAAAATTTGTAGATCCGCCAGAGAGGGGCATCTCAAGGGGTGGGATTAGTGGGGGTGTTCCCTTTCGATTTTTTGCAGACAAACGTGAAAGTATTAACTGATAAAGTTATATTAAAATGACGCCGTAAACTATCGACCTCGTCCAGTTTTGAAGAGCTTGGGACGCCTCTGGGTGGGGCATGGAGGTCCTGATTCCTGGAACACAACCGCTAATTAAGGGACCCACAGACTTGGAGTTGGGCCTTCCGCGGATTTGAAGACTTTACAATCGCCAGTACAAACGCATTGTTCGGTAAGAATGTTATTTATAAAGCTTACAAGTTTGGTTGTAGCACATACACGCTGACGCTTCGAGATCTCGGGGGAGCCGATATCGGGGGGAAGGTCATCTCAGGTGGTGGAGTGCCTCGGGGGAAGGTGGTCAGGGAGGATGGAGCTGACACAAAGTTGATGCCCTCCACATCCCCGTCGCACTCTCATCTTTGCCAATTGCACCCCAAATTTTTCTATTTTTGGCAATTGTGCCCGATTTTTGTAAAATTTTCCGCGCGCTTTCAGTGCGCGCGCGGGGTGGGGCGTGTTGGAGGAATGGAGTCTCAGGAGTAGGGTGTTACCCTCAGATGGGGTACACCAGTGCCTCCCATAGTGTGGTGTCCGAGGCCTCAAGAGCACGGGTGGGGGTAACCTTCTTGTGGCCACCATTTATAACTTTCAACGTTAAAGAATACGGGTACAAGTTTCAATTTTTTTTCACTCAACAATTGTGTTGTATGCTAGCAATAAATTGGATTACTACTAGTAAACGTAATAAATTACAGAAAGTAGAGCGGAGCAATAGGCAAAGTATTTTATATCTTATTTATATATGTATACATGTGTTTCAACTAAATATTTAATCAATTTATACTAAGTGTCACGTTTGAGACGAGTGATGTCAAATTCACCATACGAAAAGCTAGCTAAAACTTAGCTAATTAATTAGTGATATCAACTAATCAGGTAATTAATAACCTAATTAACACGCATGATACAATCATAGAACTTTAAGTCAAAAATCTGCAATTTTGGGGGTTATTTTTAAATTTGCATAAAATTAACTAGTTAGCTAATTAATTAACTAACTGGCATGTAGGGGCAAGTTTTAGAACTTCAGGAATGTCATATTCGTGATCCGCGACATAGAAAACCCCCGTGTGCATTTTTTCATTTCTGCCATTGAAAATTTTCAAAAAATTAGCGAATTTATAATTAACTATCTGATTAGCATATTTTTAACATCATCGAATAGTAATAAATACCAGATTCGTAGCCAGCACGGCAAGTTGTATTATACGCACCAAAATAATAGCTTTACAATAATTATTCTTTAAAAAATAGTATATATTTTGATTTGAAAATTCTAAAAATAATCTAACACGCTTAACTAATTAGTTAATTACTAATTAACTAAAACAAATTTTCACAATAACTATATCTCTTGCACCTGAGGGATATAAGGTATTTCAAACAAAAAACTTTTTTTAATTGGCCTACGTAGTAGTTATTGAACAGTTGGACGGGCGGAGAGACGATGTCGATTTCCCCCTCTGATGAAAACAAAAACGCTTCGCTTCTCTTCGCTCAACTACTATTTCGTGGTACCCCACCTCAAGGCATTTGTGGGGCGAGATATAATTTTTCAGCGCCGAGTGACCACTCCTGGAGCACAGACTGACTGAGTGAGTTGACGCAAACATAACGAATGTATATATAGTCGGCGACATCGAAGTATTGGCTCCAAACTTACTCAATCATGTCAGGTATCGCTCTAGCTTATCGTGACAAGCTTTATCCCGTGGTAATTCTGTAAAGTTTTGTTTCTAAGCCTAGCCTGGTCTCACAATTGAAAATCAATGTTTTGTTTTCCAATACGTAGTATATACTTGTGTCACATTTTTCTCATTGCTATCATTGATTCGCTGTTGGAAAACTAAAGTTGTGGAACGAAGGGGTCATGTCAAGTTTTCCCCCTATAAAAGTCGCCACGTTAGCTGGAACGAAGGGTCATGTCAAGTTTTCCCTTATTACGTCATCACGTTAGCTGGACGAAGGGGTCGTGTCAAGTTTTCCCTTATTACGTCACCACGTTAGCTGGACGAAGGGGTCGTGTCAAGTTTTCCCTTATTATGTCACCACGTTAGCTGGAACGAAGGGTCATGTCAAGTTTCCCCCTATAACCGTCACCAAGCTTCAGGGGTCATGTCAAGTTTCCCCTATAACCGTAACCAAGGTTGCCAGAACGAAGGGTCATGTCAAGTGTTCCCTATAACCGTGGGTGAAAAGCGTGGCTTGGGAACCATGGTCAAAAAATTGAAAAATGTTCAATTGTTTCGGTTCCAGGCTAAGTTTAGGGTTAGATGCTGGATAGGGAAGGGTATTTAATATGGTCGGAAAAGTGGTGGCTAAACTAAGCATTATGTATAAAAATTTTATCTCTGGGGCAACTGGGCCAACATCGTTGCTGTTATGGCCAAATCATAGCGAATGTCCCTGTCCTGGTTATTGTGTAACATTGTGCTTTTGTGTAATAACTGTGTTAAATTTTGTGTATATATGACAAATCAAACTGTTGAACAATGTATTATTTGAGACAATGTATTTTATAAGACATTATTTATGATACAGTCCTGCAACAAATAACCCTGAATTCGGTGCAGTTTAACATATCATAGTTGTAGCATCGATTGCAGTACGTTCAGCTATTTATATGCGCAAGTTATCGTTTAAAGTGAATCCAACTTTTAGGCTTTTAGGTAAGTGAAATACATGTTATGCCTTTCTCAGTGTATGTACTAAGCCTTCGCCAACGCTTCACTCCTTATATAAGTCTTATCTGAGGCTAATGCGGCCTTCACCTTATTATGTCCCCAAAGATTTCAATCTATGTACACCACACAGTGTCAGGCACACTGTCGACAGCAGAATGTCTTCGACATCCTCATTTATAAATTTTTTCAAAGGTAGCTAGTCAGAGGTATTGCTACTTCTCGACAGTATCAAGTACATCATGTCTTCTTGCAATTTTACTGACAGTGCGCGGCATTATTCCATCAACGTTCATATGGCATAGACACAATTAGTGAGAATTTGAAAAAACTACACAGAACAGTTGATTTATGGACCGCATTAGCTACAGGTGGTGCCTAATTGGTAGGTAATGGTATGTGCGACACTGTAAAAATGTAGTGGCTAGGAGTGTGTCATACCACCTCGGAAATTGATTTACAGTGTGGGTTTCATCCTGACTGTCTATATGGTAGGGTCACGACTACAGGGTGACGAAAGTTCCAAACAGCGGGGACATTCTAACGTGAATGCCGCATAAGTCTAAGCTTAAATTGAGTCCGAACCCCCGTACTGAGCTGTTCTTTGCCCTAAACCATACGA
The DNA here is from genome assembly GCA_030248225.1 of Trileptium ribeirensis. NCBI lineage: Eukaryota > Metazoa > Nematoda > Enoplea > Enoplida > Thoracostomopsidae > Trileptium > Trileptium ribeirensis. The sequence continues at coordinate 17,925 of JASANE010024116.1, read as the reverse complement.
CGTAAGACCCATACAGATCTCTTTGCGGCCCCATACTGGTTTCCATGTTGGGCGTAAGTTGGTCTTCGAACAACCCCTGTAGATGAACCACCTTCCAAATTCGCTCGAAGCCTCCTGGTTTGCGTCCCATTTATCTGCGGCTGTTGTGTTGAGTCAAGTCAGCGATCGAGTTCTAAATCAAAGGAATATAAATATTTTGAGCTGAGATCACAATTCAGGGTTTGTTTCTTTCTGTTGGTTACCGAAAATCATTTTCATGGTTGTTCGAATGATGTTCTAAAGCTGCATGAATATCATTGTTAAATGCTTGAAATCATTGTCTTGCTTTTCTGAAATTTCTGAACTTGTAAGTATTTGAGTTATAGATATAATTATGAAATGTATTTATTGAGGATTTAGTCTCGTTAAGATATGCAAATCATTCATTTCACCTAATCTTTCGACAATATAGCCTATGATTTTGTAGCTAACTCAAGTTTTGCCTAGTTAAAGTGCTTTCTTATTTTGTAGGTCATACATGCTTCATAAGCACATATTTGAATGACAATGGCGCCATTTGGATTATCGTTGAATCCTAGGCCTCCTTTGTATTCAAATGGCACCACTTGTACCCTCGTTATGGTTGAATCCGAGGTACCTTCGATCATCGTTGAATCCTGGGGGCCCTTTCGTATTCCAATGGCACCACTTGGACCCTCGTTATCGTTGAATCCGAGGTACCTTCGATCATCGTTGAATCCTGGGGGCCCTTTCGTATTCCAATGGCACCACTTGGACCCTCGTTATCGTTGAATCCGAGGTACCTTCGATCATCGTTGAATCCTGGGGGCCCTTTCGTATTCCAATGGCACCACTTGGACCCTCGTTATCGTTGAATCCGAGGTGCCTTCGATCATCGTTGAATCCTGGGGGCCCTTTCGTATTCCAATGGCACCACTTGGACCCTCGTTATCGTTGAATCCGAGGTACCTTCGATCATCGTTGAATCCTGGGGGCCCTTTCGTATTCCAATGGCACCACTTGGACCCTCGTTATCGTTGAATCCGAGGTACCTTCGATCATCGTTGAATCCTGGGGGCCCTTTCGTATTCCAATGGCACCACTTGGACCCTCGTTATCGTTGAATCCGAGGTACCTTCGATCATCGTTGAATCCTGGGGGCCCTTTCGTATTCCAATGGCACCACTTGGACCCTCGTTATCGTTGAATCCGAGGTACCTTCGATCATCGTTGAATCCTGGGGGCCCTTTCGTATTCCAATGGCACCACTTGGACCCTCGTTATCGTTGAATCCGAGGTACCTTCGATCATCGTTGAATCCTGGGGGCCCTTTCGTATTCCAATGGCACCACTTGGACCCTCGTTATCGTTGAATCCGAGGTACCTTCGATCATCGTTGAATCCTGGGGGCCCTTTCGTATTCCAATGGCACCACTTGGACCCTCGTTATCGTTGAATCCGAGGTGCCTTCGATCATCGTTGAATCCTGGGGCCCTTTCGTATTCCAATGGCACCACTTGGACCCTCGTTCAAAAGCCATGGCCCATTATACTTTTAACAACGGCATTTTGATACTACGGCCAAAGAAACGCCACTAGATCAGTGTATTAGATCCAGGGTCCTGCCTAGATCTAATTCTAGTAGTATTTGGGTTGTCATTGAGTTTTGTGGGTATAGAAAATATTTTTTGCTGCATTGTTTTAAGGAATTTAGTATAAATAAAGATTTAATATTAAAAAATAAAATAATATAAAAAATTTTAGTATAAATACTTAATATTAAGAAATTAAATTATATACTGAATTTAGTCGGATCCAAAACTAACGAACCACGTGAGGAAATGAAAACAACTCTAATTTTACTTATTATAAATAGAATAAGTACAGTATATAAATACAAATATAATATATATATATATATATATATGTATATATATATAATATAATATATATATATATATGAAAAAGACTAGAAATACTAAAAGCAATTAAATACTGGATTTAAAAATACACTTGGCGACTCTAATAATCCGATTCCGCTATGATTCCTCCAATATTTGATCCTTGAGCACTTCACACTGCCTAATGTACCCTGTAGACTCGGGCTTTTGTTACAATCGTACCTCAGAAGCTCGTATCTTCAGGCATATTAGGAGTGCTGAAAGTCGTCCGCTAACATCGGTGATTATGACGATGTCGAGATGGAAGGAAAATGTACGTGTCCGCCTTTTGATTTCACTGATCGGATGGGATTTGGTTTGGAAATTGGGGGTTTGGAACTAGCTCGGTAGATGAAGCCAACGACAACTTGTTGCTAGTTCTATTGTTGAAGAAGAAAACGATATATGGCAATAAAGTCTTGTGTTAATTCGGTCCTGCGGAAAAACGTTTCTGATCGAACATTTTGTAAGCCAATGCGAAAATGAATAAAATAATGGGAGTAAAATTTATTTAGAAATCATAAGTAATTCTAAAATAATTAAGTTTAAATTTTAAGCATTTATTGCTGTAATAAGAAAATTTAATAAAATTTATTAATGTATAATGTAATTTAATAAAAAACACAGAGCAATCAATAGAAGTCGTAATTATGAATTATACTAATCCAGAGTATGATATTTCGCGGATGTAACCAGCGTAAAAGAGCTGTAGTTGGCCCGATTGTACCACACCACCTGATGTTCAAGCTGGGACGGAATATCGTCTAAAATCTTGAGAATGCTTGATTTCACTGATCATAACGGATACAACAGGGACCGAACCTGAAAATCGCTTAGAAAGTAGAGACAGGCAAACGATTATCTTATTTGGTACAAAAATCAAGTACCAATCATGCCGTCTTAGTGCAAAGTTTAGAAATAATTGTACGTCAGTTTAAAGAAGGTAATGACAGGCTACGTCATTAACAACAAGCTTTGGAGGCTTTGAAACACTTGATCAACCATGAGAACAGCCTGTTTCCTGTGGAATTTCCCTGCAAATCCAGTGAATCGATAGTGTCGATTTGATTGAAAGTGATCCTTAGAAATAATTGTACGTCAGTTTAAAGAAGGTAATGACAGGCTACGTCATTAACAACAAGCTTTGGAGGCTTTGAAACATTTGATCAACCCAGAGAACAGCCTGTTTCTTGTGGAATTTCCCTGCAAATCCAGTGAATCGATAGTGTCGATTTGATTGAAAGTGATCGTTCATTGGAGTTATGTAATGGCATCGATTCATTGACCTTCGCCACCATAGTAATACTCATCATGTAAATTAGTATATATGATAAAATCGAAATTTTTAATAAATTTAATAACAAATAATTTAGGTTTTAATTAAATTAGTTGACTACCACATTTTTCGATTTGAAAATAATATCTCCTATCAAAAGCCTTAGCAGTGAATTTTACAGAGAATTCTTTACTATCCACTCAAAACCCACCGAATGGTCTTAGAACAGCAAGGGTAAATATTTTTAGTGTGAGTTCACTTTAGGTGCGTACATCTGGATTGTTCTTTCATCAATTTAGTTAGTTCCCAATTTAATAACCGGGGACCCCCCACACGTAACTACCATTTTGTACTCCTAGATCATTTGCGATACAGGAGTCGATTCCTATGGGGGGGGGTGACTTTATTTTACGACTTACCATCGCATTTTTTACTGATCGCTTTCAGTTAGGACTAGTTTCATAATCGCGTTTCTTGATCACAAATCACGTATTATTGACCGATTTCGCTAATGTGCCTAAAGTATACGCGATTTTGATACGATACAGTAACAGCAAGAATGAGGGCTTCTATATTGTCGATCGTGAGTATAGGATATACGTTTGAAGATCGTTACAGAAAATGCTAAATCACAAAATGTATAAAACGTACACAAATAGCTGAGTCTGAGTTGGATTCGTAGAAGAATCGCCCCAAATTGACAAAGTAATAACTCCTGAGATATAAGAAAAAACATTAAGATTTAAATCACTTTTTGGATTTCTTCAAAGAATTTTGAGTCAACAAATTTTTTAATATCAGGATTCCAGGTTCTGATCAATCTCTGCACAATACAAAATCCCACTCGGAGGTAAAACATTTACCGAATCAAACTATATAGGTTGTGGTAATTTGGGTAACTGAAATCAGAGCCGTTGAAAAATGCTTGCTTCAGTGTTCATATGTTTGAGGGAACTTTTTTTTATGAAATCCGATTTAAAACCATAAAATTTTAAAGAAATATAAGCTAAGGGAATGCCAAGATAGCGAATGCGGGCATTACCTACTAACTAAACCATAACTATGAATAATGAAAATAAAATAGTTTTGGGAAAATCTTTTGATTTAAAACAAATAATTACAATGCCACGAACCAGCCATGATTTTAATTTCTTAGTCGTATAAAATCCCTTCTTTGAAGTGGAATACTGCTGATTCCTTCCTAGACACCCTACTTAGCCCAAAATGGGGCAATTTCGAAACTACCGCGAGAATTTCGGTACAATTCGACTCAATCCGACAAATTTTTTTTTCGAAATTGTTGGGTTCTTAATGTTATATACCCAAGATTTTGGAAAAAACTTTTATCGATAAAAATGTATAGTTTTGTCAGTCGAACCGGATTAACGATCTGAGTCGAATGCTAGCAAAATGGCATAATCAATTCTGGGTCACATAAAATTATGCCTTTATCGAAGATTTCGTAAATTTTGGGCGCCAAGGGTCATTGGGAACCCAAAAAAAATAAAAAATTGCATTAAATATTGCCGAAATAGGTATTTTCTGAATCGCCTCGTCGAGCTGAGTCGCAAAGGTAGGTACCGAAATTTCCACTGTCTCTTCAAAATTGACCAATTTTGGGCTTGGGTGGATTCTAGAAAAGATCCATACTGTCTTTTTCGGCACCCCTAGACGTCTTCTATATATACCATGATTTTCAGGCAACCATTACGCAATCGTGCCTTAAGTTCCCGTCCTAGCTCTTTGGTCGTGGTTTTACCTTTTGCAGTCTCTAATATTCTGGTCGGATGGTGGTAATAAATATATCGGTTCTTGGATCAGGTCATAAAATATTCTCAAAGATCTAAGGATCAAGCATACCTCGGCTCATTTTACCCTCAAATCAGAAATACATTTAGTGCAACACTGGGCTAAGCCTTAGATAATAACTGATGCTTTGGATTTAGCGTACCGCGGACTGTTTATGGTCCGCTGGGACATACCACGGCGTCCCTCTGGCTCTAAGCTTTTCTTTTTTCTAACGTTATAACGTAACGTCGCTCAGGGTTACTTGGGAATTTCCATCAAAAATAATTATTAACTGCAGTAATGGTATTATTTTTGGCCCATGAATCAGGATTGACCTTTAGGCCCATGAATCAGGATTGACCTTTAGGCCCATGAATCAGGATTGACCTTTAGGCCCATGAATCAGGATTGACCTTTAGGCCCATGAATCAGGATTGACCTTTAGGCCCATGAATCAGGATTGACCTTTAGGCCCATGAATCAGGATTGACCTTTAGGCCCATGAATCAGGATTGACCTTTAGGCCCATGAATCAGGATTGACCTTTAGGCCATTCTAGCCAGCTTCCCCCAAACGGCGTTTGGTGGTTTTTTGCTTGTGTCCCACATATCGACAAATTTATGTGCAGTTTTCTAAGTTGTTGTATACATGAGATATATGTATGAGAGGTCCCTTCGGCACAAGGAGTACGGCAGGTCCCTACCTCGAATCTATCTACACACATTTCAAACTAATTTTCCTAGCAAATCTAGCATTACAAATAGAATATAAAATTCTGTCGCTGTTGTAATGGTTTCATAGCTAATTTTTTGTCTGTTACAAATATGCTAAGAATAATCCGTTTAGAAATATGTTTTCTACGATCAAAATAAACAAAAATATTACTATGAAGCCTTTTGAAGAAACCACTGGGTCTAGCTGTGTGTGTGTATTTTTAGTCATGATGATTTGATTTCTTCACAAAGCGCTTTCTTTTCTTCTACACTGCTAGGCTTCTTTCTTCCCCGCTTTGTTTATCGACCAAAGTAACCCTGAAGGACGTAAATAAAATGTACGTCATGGTTTCTCGACACACTAAGCCTAAGCCCTAGTATAACCTAACGACGCCTTTATATGCCTAAGCCTAAGCTCGGCGGGGCATAATTGAAATGCCAGCCATAACTTTCTCGATATACTAAGCGCTGGTATTAGCCTAAGCTTAAGTACTTATATGTGACACACTAAGTCTAAGCACTGATCGGCGTAAATAAAATCAGACCATGCCGTTCTCAATATAATTAGCCTTAGCCTAAGCTAACGTCCGTACATATGACACACTAAGTTAAGTCCTGAGGAGCGTAAATAAAATGCAGGCCATGCCCTTATCGATATACTTCGGCTAAGCAAGCGTCCTTATATGTGACACACTAACCTTAAGTCCTGATGGGCGTAAATAAAATGCCGGTTATGTGGTTCTCGATATACTAAGCCTTAGTCTTATCTTAAGATAAGTTGCTTAAATGTGAGCTACACTAAGTCTAGGTTGGGAGGCTGCCGTTCACCGAACCCTCGCTCGAAGCTTTTCTTTTTTCTAACGTTATAACGCAACATCCCTCAGGGTTAGTTGGACCTTGGTGTCAAAGATCAAAAATAATTATTAGCCACAGACTTGAAACATTAGTGACAATATTCCAGAATACTTTTAGGTCAGCCGGGTTTAACAGCATCAGATACCTATTTATTATTAGCTGTGAAATATAACCAAACTGGAGACATGTAGTAGACTTCTGAGGTAGAATCATCGCGAGATGAGAATTGATAACATTTGGCAAACTATAATTTCAGTTTTTTCAACCTGAGAGTGAATTTTTGAGATTTGGTTCGAAACACTTTAAGCAACAAATATTAGCAAATTTCTTCTTAACTTAAATTATTAATTTAATAACAAGTTAAACCTCTATTTAAAAATAATTTAATTTTAAACTAGAAAATATAATTCACCACAAAATATTCTGGTTTAATAAAAGCCTTATAAAATGAATGTGAAAATGTCGAAACTTGACTAACCTGATCAACGTCATAAATTGAATCCCATCGCTTATATCGGCTCAAACTGGTGTTCCCAAGGCCGCGCTGATTTGATGGTCCACCAATATCATTATCATGGCTGAACGCATGACAAGATATATGTTTGATTTGTAAATCAATCGAATTGCCAGTCTTGGAAGTTTCAATCAATCAATCAATCAATCAATCAATCACTCTAGTATAGCCTTCAGATGCGAGCTTATCTGTTGCTGTTAATTATTGTTAACAGAAAGATATTGATTTTTTCAAAAAATCAATTCTTCAGGGCTTTCTGTTTTTCGGAAGGTTTTGAAACAACAATTATATTAATTCAGAAGCTCGTATTCTGAAGCTATTTTAGATGTGTCTTGTACGTCATATGACGATAAAATTTGAGCATATATTGCGATTATCAGGATTTTGACAACACGATCAGCTAATTCGTCAACTGCGATAGGACTATGTTACAGCTTCGCTATATCGACGAATTGGCAAAGCTTATCAGGCTTTTCACAGCATGGTCAGCTGATTCTTCAACTACGATAGGACTGTGTCATCGCATCGATATACCGACGAATTTGCAAAGCTTATCGGGCTTTTCACAACATGGTTTACCTGATTCCTCAACTGTGATGGGACTGTGCCATCGCATAGATATATCGACGAATTTTCAAAGGTTATCAGGCTTTTCACAACATGGTTAGCTGATTCTTCAACTACGATAGGACTGTGTCATCGCATCGATATACCGACGAATTTGCAAAGCTTGTCAGGCTTTTCACAACATGGTTACCTGATTCCTCAACTGTGATGGGACTGTGCCATCGCGTCGATATATCGACGAATTTTCAAAGCTTATCGGGCTTTTCACAACATGGTTAGCTGATTCCTCAACTGCGATGGGACTGTGTCATCGCATCGATGATATATAGACGAATTTTCAAAGCTTGTCAGGCTTTTCACAACATGGTTACCTGATTCCTCAACTGTGATGGGACTGTGCCATCGCGTCGATATATCGACGAATTTTCAAAGCTTATCGGGCTTTTCACAACATGGTTAGCTGATTCCTCAACTGCGATGGGACTGTGTCATCGCATCGATGATATATAGACGAATTTTCAAAGCTTATCAGGCTTTTCACAACATGGTTACCTGATTCCTCAACTGTGATGGGACTGTGCCATCGCATCGATATATCGACGAATTTTCAAAGGTTATCAGGCTTTTCACAACATGGTTAGCTGATTCCTCAACTGCTATGGGACTGTGTCATTGCATCGATATATAGACGAATTTGCAAAGCCTATCAGGCTTTTCACAACATGGTTACCTGATTCTTCAACTACGATAGGACTGTGTCATCGCATCGATATACCGACGAATTTGCAAAACTTGTCAGGCTTTTCACAACATGGTTACCTGATTCCTCAACTGCGATGGGACTGTGTCATCGCTTCGATATATCGACGAATTTTCAAAGCTTATCAGGCTTTTCACAACATGGTTAGCTGATTCCTCAACTGCGATGGGACTGTGTCATCGCATCGATATATAGACGAATTTGCAAAGCTTATCAGGCTTTTCACAACATGGTTACCTCATTCCTCAACTGTGATGGGACTGTGCCATCGCATCAATATATCGACGAATTTTCAAAGCTTATCGGGCTTTTCACAACATGGTTACCTGATTCCTCAACTGCGATGGGACTGTGTCATCGCATCGATATATAGACGAATTTGCAAAGCTTATCAGGCTTTTCACAACATGGTTACCTCATTCCTCAACTGTGATGGGACTGTGCCATCGCATCAATATATCGACGAATTTTCAAAGCTTATCAGGCTTTTCACAACATGGTTAGCTGATTCCTCAACTGCGATGGGACTGTGTCATCGCTTCGATATATAGAGGAATTTGCAAGGCTTATCAGGCTTTTCACAACATGGTTAGCTGATTCCTCAACTGCGATGGGACTGTGTCATCGCTTCGATATATAGAGGAATTTGCAAATCTTATCAGGCTTTTCACAACATGGTTAGCTGATTCCTGAACTGCGATGGGACTGTGTCATTGCATCGCGATATCAGCGAATTGGCAAAGCTTGTCAGGCTTTTCACGACATGGTTAACTGATTCCTCAACTGCGGGAGGACTGTGTCATCGCATCAATATATCAACGAATTTGCAAAGCTTATCAGACTTTTCACAACATGGTATCGACGAATTTGCAAAGCTTATCAGGCGTTTCACAACATGGTTAGCTGATTCCTGAACTGCGATGGGACTGTGTCATCGCATCAAGATATCGACGAATTTTCAAAGATTATCAGGCTTTTCACAGCATGGTCAGCTGATTCTTCAACTACGATAGGACTGTGTCATCGCATCGATATACCGACGAATTTGCAAAGCTTGTCAGGCTTTTCACAACATGGTTACCTGATTCCTCAACTGTGATGGGACTGTGCCATCGCGTCGATATATCGACGAATTTTCAAAGCTTATCGGGCTTTTCACAACATGGTTAGCTGATTCCTCAACTGCGATGGGACTGTGTCATCGCATCGATGATATATAGACGAATTTTCAAAGCTTATCAGGCTTTTCACAACATGGTTACCTGATTCCCTCAACTGTGATGGGACTGTGCCATCGCATCGATATATCAACTAATTTTCAAAAGGTTATCAGGCTTTTCACAACATGGTTACCTGATTCTTCAACTACGATAGGACTGTGTCATCGCATCGATATACCGACGAATTTGCAAAGCTTGTCAGGCTTTTCACAACATGGTTACCTGATTCCTCAACTGTGATGGGGACTGTGCCATCGTGTCTATATATCGACGAATTTTCAAAGCTTATCGGGCTTTTCACAACATGGTTAGCTGATTCCTCAACTGCGATGGGACTGTGTCATCGCATCGATGATATATAGACGAATTTTCAAAGCTTATCAGGCTTTTCACAACATGGTTACCTGATTCCTCAACTGCGATGGGACTGTGTCATCGCATCGATATATAGACGAATTTGCAAAGCCTATCAGGCTTTTCACAACATGGTTACCTGATTCTTCAACTACGATAGGACTGTGTCATCGCATCGATATACCGACGAATTTGCAAAGCTTGTCAGGCTTTTCACAACATGGTTACCTGATTCCTCAACTGTGATGGGACTATGCCATCGCATCGATATATCGACGAATTTTCAAAGCTTATCAGGCTTTTCACAACATGGTTAGCTGATTCCTCAACTGCGATGGGACTGTGCCATCGCATCGATATATCGACGAATTTGCAAAGCTTATCAGGCTTTTCACAACATGGTCAGCTGATTGCCCAGCCACGAAGTTTGTATCGGGAGTCGAACATAATTATTTTTAAATGAACCAGTTGTAAGCAATCTACTTGCCTATCTAGGAATTATTGTTGATCGGCCCTTTAAACACGCTCATCATAAAGCTTTAGCTGCTTTTTCAAAACCATTAAGTTTATTAAACGTTCTTCTTTGTGTAATATACATCCAGTCCGATCCACTCATAAAGGCATTGGGTCAAATTAGTTTGTACAAGTGAATGGCCGAATTAAATTTTCCTTTTCATGATAGTTTTGTGATCCGTGGAAAATGATGGAAAAAGGATTAAACTTTACAAAACATTTAACTTTTAACCCTTTGATTCATGTCTTTGATCGGATGTTTGACAAACTTCCGTCGACGCAAGGAATTAAAACCCGTGCTGTGCGGCCGAACGTTTTGCACGCTAACCACTGAGCTATCATGGAGCTGTTGATGAGTTTCTTAGGGAACAAGGGCGCAGATCCGATTTGAAAATTGGAGGAACAGCATCGTTCTAGATAAAATACATATAATTCGCACATGCAATCATCATAGGATAGCTCCTGACAATTCTAAGATGTATATGCGAGGGGATGCAACATCGCTGCAATTCTTGCCTTATTAAAAGGTTACTTTTTGAACATTGCGGCGGGCTGACGACGCTCCACTTCAAAAAGTAGGGGGGCAGTCCACCCTGTCCCCCCTTATCTGCGCCCATGTTAGGGAACGTCAAAATTTGAACCAATAATAATGCACATGCAAACATGTAGCATACAACATAGCATTAGTTAACACAAAAGGTAAAGGTCTCAAGGTAAACAGGGTGAGAGTCCATTTGGACTCTGTATGTACAAAAGGATTAAAATTACGTGGTGTAAATTTTTGCTCCGTAATAAAATATCAACGAATACAGAACATGTAGCATGCAAAATAGCATTAATTAACACAAGACGCTTCGCAAGGTAAACATGGTGAGAGTCCATTTGGACTCTGTATGTACAAAAGGATTAAAATTACGTGGTGTAAATTTTTTCCCCGTAACAAAATATCAACGAATTCAGAACATGTAGCATGCAAAATAGCATTAATTAACACAAGACAATTCGCAAAGTAAACAGGTTGAGAGTCCATTTGGACTCTGTATGTACAAAAGGATTAAAATTACGTGGTGTAAATTTTTGCTCCGTAATAAAATGTCAACGAATACAGAACATGTAGCATGCCAAATAGCATTAATTAACACAAGACGCTTCGCAAGGTAAACAGGGTGAGAGTCCATTTGGACTCTGTATGTACAAAAGGATTAAAATTACGTGGTGTAAATCTTTGCTCCGTAATAAAATGTCAACGAATACAGAACATGTAGCATGCAAAATAGCATTAATTAACACAAGACAATTCGCAAAGTACAGAGGTTCAGGGTCCATTTGGACTCTGTATGTACAAAAGGATTAAAATTACGTGGTGTAAATTTTGCTCCGTAATAAAATGTCAACGAATACAGAACATGTAGCATGCAAAATAGCATTAATTAACACAAGACGCTTCGCAAGGTAAACAGGGTGAGAGTCCATTTGGACTCTGTATGTACAAAAGGATTAAAATTACGTGGTGTAAATTTTTGCTCCGTAATAAAATGTCAACGAATACAGAACATGTAGCATGCAAAATAGCATTAATTAACACAAGACAATTCGCAAAGTACAGAGGTTCAGGGTCCATTTGGACTCTGTATGTACAAAAGGATTAAAATTACGTGGTGTAAATTTTTGCCCCGTAATAAAATATCAGCGAATACAGAACATGTAGCATGCAAAATAGCATTAATTAACACAAGACGCTTCGCAAGGTAAACAGGGTGAGAGTCCATTTGGACTCTGTATGTACAAAAGGATTAAAATTACGTGGTGTAAATTTTTGCTCCGTAATAAAATGTCAACGAATACAGAACATGTAGCATGCTAAATAGCATTAATTAACACAAGACAATTCGCAAAGTACAGAGGTTCAGGGTCCATTTGGACTCTGTATCTACAAAAGGATTAAAATTACGTGGTGTAAATTTTTGCCCCGTAATAAAATATCAGCGAATACAGAACATGTAGCGTGCAAAATAGCATTAATTAACACAAGACAATTCGCAAAGTACAAGGTTAGGGTCCATTTGGACTCGTATTACAAAAGATAAAATACTCAATGGAAACAGAGACAAAAAGCAAAAAAAGACGCTTCGCAAGGTAAACAGGGTGAGAGTCCATTTGGAGTTGTACAAAAGGATTAAAATTACGTGGTGTAAATTTCGCTCCGTAATAAAATGTCAACGAATACAGAACATGTAGCATGCAAAATAGCATTAATTAACACAAGACAATTCGCAAAGTACACAGGTTCAGGGTCCATTTGGACTCTGTATGTACAAAAGGATTAAAATTACGTGGTGTAAATTTTTGCTCCGTAATAAAATGTCAACGAATACAGAACATGTAGCGTGCAAAATAGCATTAATTAACACAAGACAATTAGCAAAGTACACAGATTCAGGGTCCATTTGGACTCTGTATGTACAAAAGGATTAAAATTACGTGGTGTAAATTTTTGCCCCGTAATAAAATATCAGCGAATACAGAACATGTAGCGTGCAAAATAGCATTAATTAACACAAGACAATTCGCAAAGTACACAGGTTCAGGGTCCATTTGGACTCTGTATGTACAAAAGGATGAAAATTACGTGGTGTAAATTTTTGCCCCGTAATAAAATATCAGCGAATACAGAACATGTAGCATGCAAAATAGCATTAATTAACACAAGACGCTTCGCAAGGTAAACAGGGTGAGAGTCCATTTGGACTCTGTATGTACAAAAGGATTAAAATTACGTGGTGTAAATTTTTGCCCCGTAATAAAATATCAGCGAATACAGAACATGTAGCGTGCAAAATAGCATTAATTAACACAAGACAATTCGCAAAGTACACAGGTTCAGGGTCCATTTGGACTCTGTATGTACAAAAGGATTAAAATTACGTGGTGTAAATTTTTGCTCCGTAATAAAATGTCAACGAATACAGAACATGTAGCATGCAAAATAGCATTAACTAACACAAGACAGTTCGCAAAGTACAGAGGTTCAGGGTCCATTTGGACTCTGTATGTACAAAAGGATTAAAATTACGTGGTGTAAATTTTGCTCCGTAATAAAATGTCAACGAATACAGAACATGTAGCATGCCAAATAGCATTAATTAACACAAGACGCTTCGCAAGGTAAACAGGGTGAGAGTCCATTTGGACTCTGTATGTACAAAAGGATTAAAATTACGTGGTGTAAATTTTTGCCCCGTAATAAAATATCAGCGAATACAGAACATGTAGCATGCAAAATAGCATTAATTAACACAAGACAATTCGCAAAGTACAGAGGTTCAGGGTCCATTTGGACTCTGTATGTACAAAAGGATTAAAATTACGTGGTGTAAATTTTGCTCCGTAATAAAATGTCAACGAATACAGAACATGTAGCATGCAAAATAGCATTAATTAACACAAGACAATTAGCAAAGTACACAGATTCAGGGTCCATTTGGACTCTGTATGTACAAAAGGATTAAAATTACGTGGTGTAAATTTTTGCTCCGTAATAAAATGTCAACGAATACAGAACATGTAGCATGCAAAATACAAATTAACACAAGAAATGCAAGTACAGCGGGGGGGAAAAATTACGTGGTGTAAATTTTGCCCCGAATAAAATATCAGCGAATACAGAACATGTAGCATGCAAAATAGCATTAATTAACACAAGACAAAGTACAACAGGGTGAGAGTCCATTTGGACTCTGTATGTACAAAAGGATTAAAATTACGTGGTGTAAATTTTTGCCCCGTAATAAAATATCAGCGAATACAGAACATGTAGCATGCAAAATAGCATTAATTAACACAAGACGCTTCGCAAGGTAAACAGGGTGAGAGTCCATTTGGACTCTGTATGTACAGAAGGATTAAAATTACGTGGTGTAAATTTTTGCCCCGTAATAAAATATCAGCGAATACAGAACATGTAGCATGCAAAATAGCATTAATTAACACAAGACAATTAGCAAAGTACACAGATTCAGGGTCCATTTGGACTCTGTATGTACAAAAGGATTAAAATTACGTGGTGTAAATTTTTGCTCCGTAATAAAATGTCAACGAATACAGAACATGTAGCATGCAAAATAGCATTAATTAACACAAGACAATTAGCAAAGTACACAGATTCAGGGTCCATTTGGACTCTGTATGTACAAAAGGATTAAAATTACGTGGTGTAAATTTTTGCCCCGTAATAAAATATCAGCGAATACAGAACATGTAGCATGCAAAATAGCATTAATTAACACAAGACGCTTCGCAAGGTAAACAGGGTTTGAGTGTATGTAAAAGGATAAAATACGGGGGCCCGTAAAAAACAACGAATAAGAACATGTAACATGCAAAATGGCATTAATTAACACAAGACGCTTCGCAAGGTAAACAGGGTGAGAGTCCATTTGGACTCTGTATGTACAAAAGGATTAAAATTACGTGGTGTAAATTTTTGCTCCGTAATAAAATGTCAACGAATACAGAACATGTAGCATGCAAAATAGCATTAACTAACACAAGACAGTTCGCAAAGTACAGAGGTTCAGGGTCCATTTGGACTCTGTATGTACAAAAGGATTAAAATTACGTGGTGTAAATTTTTGCTCCGTAATAAAATGTCAACGAATACAGAACATGTAGCATGCAAAATAGCATTAACTAACACAAGACAGTTCGCAAAGTACAGAGGTTCAGGGTCCATTTGGACTCTGTATGTACAAAAGGATTAAAATTACGTGGTGTAAATTTTTGCTCCGTAATAAAATGTCAACGAATACAGAACATGTAGCATGCAAAATAGCATTAATTAACACAAGACAATTCGCAAAGTACAGAGGTTCAGGGTCCATTTGGACTCTGTATGTACAAAAGGATTAAAATTACGTGGTGTAAATTTTTGCTCCGTAATAAAATGTCAACGAATACAGAACATGTAGCATGCAAAATAGCATTAATTAACACAAGACGCTTCGCAAGGTAAACAGGGTGAGAGTCCATTTGGACTCTGTATGTACAAAAGGATTAAAATTACGTGGTGTAAATTTTTGCCCCGTAATAAAATATCAGCGAATACAGAACATGTAGCATGCAAAATAGCATTAATTAACACAAGACAATTCGCAAAGTACACAGATTCAGGGTCCATTTGGACTCTGTATGTACAAAAGGATTAAAATTACGTGGTGTAAATTTTTGCCCCGTAATAAAATATCAGCGAATACAGAACATGTAGCATGCAAAATAGCATTAATTAACACAAGACAATTAGCAAAGTACACAGATTCAGGGTCCATTTGGACTCTGTATGTACAAAAGGATTAAAATTACGTGGTGTAAATTTTTGCCCCGTAATAAAATATCAGCGAATACAGAACATGTAGCATGCAAAATAGCATTAATTAACACAAGACGCTTCGCAAGGTAAACAGGGTGAGAGTCCATTTGGACTCTGTATGTACAGAAGGATTAAAATTACGTGGTGTAAATTTTTGCCCCGTAATAAAATATCAGCGAATACAGAACATGTAGCATGCAAAATAGCATTAATTAACACAAGGGCAAAATAGCATTAATTAACACAAGACAATTCGCAAAGTACACAGGTTCAGGGTCCATTTGGACTCTGTATGTACAAAAGGATGAAAATTACGTGGTGTAAATTTTTGCCCCGTAATAAAATATCAGCGAATACAGAACATGTAGCATGCAAAATAGCATTAATTAACACAAGACTATTCGCAAGGTAAACAGGTTGAGATTCCATTTGGACTCTGTATGTAAGTAAGGATTAAAATTACGTGGTGTAAATTTTGCACCGTAATAAAATATCAGCGAATACAGAACATGTAGCGTGCAAAATAGCATTAATTAACACAAGACAATTCGCAAAGTACACAGGTTCAGGGTCCATTTGGACTCTGTATGTACAAAAAGGATGAAAATTACGTGGTGTAAATTTTTGCCCCGTAATAAAATATCAGCGAATACAGAACATGTAGCATGCAAAATAGCATTAATTAACACAAGCCGCTTCGCAAGGTAAACAGGGTGAGAGTCCATTTGGACTCTGTATGTACAGAAGGATTAAAATTACGTGGTGTAAATTTTTGCCCCGTAATAAAATATCAGCGAATACAGAACATGTAGCGTGCATAATAGCATTAATTAACACAAGACGCTTCGCAAGGTAAACAGGGTTTCGACCTTCCTTTCTGTACAGAAGGTATTAAAATTACGTGGTGTAAACTTTTGCCCCGTAATAAAATATCAGCGAATACAGAACATGTAGCATGCAAAATAGCAATTAACACAAGACAATTCGCAAGTACACAGATTCAGGGTCCATTGGTCTTGTATGTACAAAAGGATTAAAATTACGTTGTGTAAATTTTTGCTCCGGTAATAAAATATCAGCGAATACAGAACATGTAGCATGCAAAATAGCATTATTTAACACAAGACGCTTCGCAAGGTAAACAGGTTCAGGGTCCATTTGGACTATCTATGTACAGAAGGATTAAAATTACGTGGTGTAAATTTTTGCCCCGTAATAAAATATCAGCGAATACAGAACATGTAGCATGCAAAATAGCATTAATTAACACAAGACAATTAACAAAGTACACAGATTCAGGGTCCATTTGGACTCTGTATGTACAAAAGGATTAAAATTACGTGGCGTAAATTTTTCTCCGTACTAAAATGTCAACGAATAAAGAACATGTAGCATGCAAAATGGCATTAATTAACACAAGACAATTAGCAAAGTACACAGGTTCAGGGTCCATTTGGACTCTGTATGTACAAAAGGATTAAAATTACGTGGTGTAAATTTTTGCCCCGTAATAAAATATCAGCGAATACAGAACATGTAGCATGCAAAATAGCATTAATTAACACAAGACAATTAGCAAAGTACACAGATTCAGGGTCCATTTGGACTCTGTATATACAAAAGGATTAAAATTACGTGGTGTAAACTTTTGCCCCGTAATAAAATATCAGCGAATACAGAACATGTAGCATGCAAAATAGCATTAATTAACACAAGACGCTTCGCAAGGTAAACAGGGTGAGAGTCCATTTGGACTCTGTATGTACAGAAGGATTAAAATTACGTGGTGTAAATTTTTGCCCCGTAATAAAATATCAGCGAATACAGAACATGTAGCATGCAAAATAGCATTAATTAACACAAGACAATTAGCAAAGTACACAAGATTCAGGGTCTATTTGGACTCTGTATATACAAAAGGATTAAAATTACGTGGTGTAAATTTTTGCTCCGTAAATAAATGTCAACGAATACAGAACATGTAGCATGCAATATATTATGCATAGACAATTAGCAAAGTACACAGAGCAATATATGAACCGAAATCAAAGTGTTACATAT
>JASANE010024115.1:0-55180 GCA_030248225.1 Trileptium ribeirensis | reverse complement strand
CATCATGGACTACGTGGCTCTATTCGATCAATTCGTGTAGCACCTACACTCATAGACCGAGCTTTGCTTTGTAGCCGTCTTACACACGACCTGTAATTTTGAGCAGAGCTAAGACAGTCAAGCTAGCTTGGTACAATAGCCTCACACTCCTAGCCAGTGCTTGTGGTGAGGCTTCCCAGGTCGGTTGAAATACAGTGAGGTGCAGGTATTATCTAGGCTCTAGAACGGATCTAGGACAATCAGATCGGCCCATGTACTGAAGGTCTTCTCCATTCTTGATAAATGTCCACGAGCGGTCTCTCCCGGTCCGTTGAGAAGCTCAATGAGCCTCACACAGTTTCCTAAGTTGGTTACAGTCAGTTTCGCATGTTGCGCTAGATTCACTTGATTGGCTAGTTTACTCTTCATTTCCATAAGTTCCGTTAGTTTCAAAGATTCTCCGATCCGCAGTTTCATTACACAATTCTGTAGTATTCCGTGATTCATTATCCGATTCTTCTTATTCCATCACCGTATCACCATCACCAACAACCAAATCACCGTCAACAACATTCACGCACTCTCAATCACCAACTTGCACGCAATTTTGAATAATGCTAGAATACAGTCTCGATTGCCCTCCGACCAGAAACTAGTTTCAAGATACTGCGCTGGTTTTCTCGGTTTCTTCGTGTACGTCGCTAGAACCGTTCAATTTAGCGAGACATCTGTTAATCGGCCCCTTTGTGTTAAGTCTATTCAATACCGCATGGGGTTTAACTAGGTTATCCACTTTATCCACATTTACCTGCAAATTTGCTAAGTTCCACACCAAATTTGCTCGTGCCGTTCTTTGCGGGCAATTACGAAACATGAAATCAAAGCTAGTCGGCCGTCGAATCTGACGGAAAACCGTACCATTAGATACATTTTCGTTATGTTCCACTAGTTCTATATTCCGCTCACTAGCCCCACTCACTACTCTTTCACGCTCATTTCCATATTCCCTTTTACTACTACCATATGACTTGTTTTAAAGAGACACACATAAATTGATGGGCCGATCAGTGGTAACAGGGTGACGAATAAAACCCTGTGCACCAAACGTCTCAAAGAGAAAAAGACGTAAAATTTTCTTGACTCCTGGAAAGCCCCGATCTTATGTTTTCTGTTATCGCCTCAACTCGTGCACTTGCATCGCCGCCATAAACCCCCACCAGATCGATTTTGGTGTTACATTTTTTGTGCGCTTTTTCTTTGCAATGTCTGCCCTGATGGCAATCGGTCTCAATTCATCATGGTTTGCGTCACCATTCTCATCCATAGCGTGGATGATCAAATTCGGGTCTACACATTCATTGATCATCATGTTTATCTGTGATAGCCGAGCCCCTAAATCTACGCCTGCGCGTTGTTCTCATGTTGAGATCTCATGGCGCAAATCATACAGGTCGTGCCCTCGTTAGGGGCTGGTGTCCCGGTTATTGACATTACTCCTACACTAAAACGTTATTCCCATCGTAGTTACTATCCTTTATTAGCTGCGTTGCCATCGGATGCGTTTGCCGTGGATAGATACATATAATCCATTGCTAGGAAATACATACGATTAAGCTCTTGAGCGCCGAAACCCACGTGTACACTGCACAGGTACCAATGGTCACGGGATACCCAACAACGAATTCGGAGCATGCCAATAGGCCTTAGCATCGTGTTATTATTGAGAACTGCGGAATGAGAAGGGGGAACTGGGGAATGAGAATTTCACGGCGCGAGGAATGAAGTAGCGCGGCGGACCGACAGGGATATTCCAGTGGTAGGTAGCGCAGTTTTTATGACCCGAGTACACTGGTAGTACACATGAAGTCTCGTATCGTATGGGGCACCATAATTGGTCCCTCGGTCAAAGTGAAAACGGATATCACGTTCGGAATGCCGTTCATGCCAGCGGGATAGTCGGATCCGGCTAACGGTACACAGCAACGCTCCAGATACGGCAGCCAATACAGAGTATTTTCGACCTCAAGCGGCATATAACAATAATGGTAAGAACAGAAGCCATTTCGGGGTAGCACCTCGTATTCGACCTACACAGAACCAGGATAGTAACGACGATGGGAATAACGTTTTAGTGTAGGAGTAATGTCAATAACCGGGACACCAGCCCCTAACGAGGGCACGACCTGTATGATTTGCGCCATGAGATCTCAACACTAGAACAACGCGCAGGCGTAGATTTAGGGGCTCGGCTATCACAGATAAACATGATGACTACCGACGAATGTGTAGACCCGAATTTGATCATCCACGCTATGGGGATGAGAATGGCGACGCAAACCATGATGAATTGAGACCCGATTGCCATCAGGTAAAGACATTGCAAAGAAAAAGCGCACAAAAAATGTAACACCAAAATCGATCTGGTGGGGGTTTATGGCGGCGATGCAAGTGCACTAGTTGAGGCGATAACAGAAAACATAAGATCGGGGCTTTCCAGGAGTCAAGAAAATTTTACGTCTCTCTCCTTTGAGACGTTCGGTGCACAGGGTTTTATTCGTCACCCTGTTACCACTGATCGGCCCATCAATTTATGTGTGTCTCTTTAAAACAAGTCATATGGTAGTAGTAAAAGGGAATATGGAAATGAGCGTGAAAGAGTAGTGAGTGGGGCTAGTGAGCGGAATATAGAACTAGTGGAACATAACGAAAAATGTATCTAATGGTACGGTTTTCCGTCAGATTCGACGGCCGACTAGCTTTGATTTCATGTTTCGTAATTGCCCTAGTACCGGCACGAGCAAATTTGGTGTGGAACTTAGCAAATTTGCAGGTAAATGTGGATAAGTGGATAACCTAGTTAAACCCCATGCGGTATTGAATAGACTTAACACAAAGGGGCCGATTAATAGATGTCTCGCTAAATTAACGGTTCTAGCGACGACACGAAGAAACCTAGTAAACCAGCGCAGTATCTTGAAACTAGTTTCTGGTCGGAGGGCAATCGAGACTGTATTCTAGCATTATTCAAAATTGCGTGCAAGTTGGTGATTGAGAGTGCGTGAATGTTGTTGACGGTGATTTGGTTGTTGTGATGGTGATACGGTGATGGAATAAGAAGAATCGGATAATGAATCACGGAATACTACAGAATTGTGTAATGAAACTGCGGATCGGAGAATCTTTGAAACTAACGGAACTTATGGAAATGAAGAGTAAACTAGCCAATCAAGTGAATCTAGCGCAACATGCGAAACTGACTGTAACCAACTTAGGAAACTGTGTGAGGCTCATTGAGCTTCTCAACGGACCGGGAGAGACCGCTCGTGGACATTTATCAAGAATGGAGAAGACCTTCAGTACATGGGCCGATCTGATTGTCCTAGATCCGTTCTAGAGCCTAGATAATACCTGCACCTCACTGTATTTCAACCGACCTGGGAAGCCTCACCACAAGCACTGGCTAGGAGTGTGAGGGATATTTGGTACTCAAGCTAGCTTGACTGTCTTAGCTCTGCTCAAAATTACAGGTCGTGTGTAAGACGGCTACAAAGCAAAGCTCGGTCTATGAGTGTAGGTGCTACACGAATTGATCGAATAGAGCCACGTAGTCCATGATGAGCTAGTCTAACCGGCATTAGAGATGTATGTGGTGAAAAACGATCGGTCGTGTAGGTCTGTTAGATTTATGCGTAGAACCGGAAGGTGAAGGTGATCATCTTGTGAGTGGAAATGGCTATATATCACCTGGAAACTATGTAGCACTGACAGCTTATAACGCTGTGGGTATAACTACTCGTAGCAGTCGAGCAGCACTAAATAAGGATCCTTTAGCGAGGATGAACATGTTGAAATACACAAACACACTTTTAAATTGGTGGTACTAGTTGTAGTAATGAAAAGCTCGGAAGTTATGGTTGTAGCACCTGGAGCGAGAATCGAGTTGGAGAACGCCCGGGATTTAGCAAAAACAGCAGAACAGCGAGCTGGAGTGAAGAAAGGTAACGAAGTAGAGGTGACAATATGTGAGGCAAGCGAGCCACTAACAATTCTGTAATCGTTGCCACAGGGTGACTTTTTGAAACTGATTAAGCAAGCATTGCAGTTGTCCGAATCGTCAGGAATGTACAATCGTACAGCTGTGCATCCCTTGACGTGCGCCTGTAGCGCTGGAGAAACAATCATTGACTAATATGAAAAGGAGGTAATGCTTTCATTTAGGCGGGCCTGTATCAGAACGGCTTCTTCACACCTACCAATTGCTCAGAATCCAAGCGGATGGGCGAGATGGATTCATGGATTGACCAACGGCGGGACGCTGCCGTTTTTTTCTGGGCAGCTAGGTTTTGCATTTTCGTTCATACACATCATGTAAAGAATAAAGGTCAGCAGTCGTATGCTAAACCTTCTAAATTGCCTACTACAAATTCTTGTTAAGATTATCATCGTTATGGGCATTAGGCAAGCAATCACAAACTTGTACAGAGCGCAGGTTCTTACATTGCATACTTGTGGCGTCTATGTGCAACAGTATGACAAATATTACAAATTAACGAACGGATGTGTTTTCACCACAAATTATGGAAAGTGGGACTATCGGCGAAAATCGTCAGCTGGTTGAAGAGCGATTGGTGCAGACGGAACCATATCAATCATAGGAAATGAGCGGCGGCATATGCAAACCGCAATTCAGCTAAGATCGTTCAGGCAAGTCAAAATGGAGTGGGTGCAAACAATCACTGATGCGTTGTACTTGTTAGACCACCTGGTAACTGAATATGACGAAACCACACCCAGGGACCTGTGTTGTGACTTGACCGTATAGTGTACGCTATCAGGGCACCCGCTTTATTTAGAAAAGCAGGTAGCGAACAACGAAGTCGAACTGAACTGAACGGATCAGTAAGTGATTCGAGCGAAAATCAATTTGACTTTTGGCCTTTGAAGCTGTAGGCAATGGGGATTATGTTTCTCAGATAAGTTACCCTAACGATGATGCTATCGCTAACGTGGCACGAGGCACTAACATCGAAGAATAGGACCGATTAATACCAATAAAGTCGGCGTGGTCCTCACCGGTCTCACTAGACTGATATACAACGGGTGCTGCAATATTGCTAAATAAGGCAACTAAACTAGTGGAATGCGTGGTCTTCTTCGTGATCCTGCATACGGGGAAACAAATGTAATCGCTACACCATTCTCTGAGGAAATGGTCCGACTAAAAGCTGACAAATTGGAACACTGATTGATTCTAAGAGGTGATGATAACTGCTTATACGTACACGTAAATGGTCCGACTAAAAGCTGACAAATTGGAACACTGATTGATTCTAAGAGGTGATGATAACTGCTTATACGTACACGTAAATGGTCCGACTAAAAGCTGACAAATTGGAACACTGATTGATTCTAAGAGGTGATGATAACTGCTTATACGTACACGTAAATGGTCCGACTAAAAGCTGACAAATTGGAACACTGATTGATTCTAAGAGGTGATGATAACTGCTTATACGTACACGTAAATGGTCCGACTAAAAGCTGACAAATTGGAACACTGATTGATTCTAAGAGGTGATGATAACTGCTTATACGTACACGTAAATGGTCCGACTAAAAGCTGACAAATTGGAACACTGATTGATTCTAAGAGGTGATGATAACTGCTTATACGTACACGTTTTTGCCAACAATACTGCGACTATCACTGGACGGACTGCTATTTAGTAGGCATATATATAGGCAGTTTATAGTGCTGTGTGTATCACCCTAAAAGTAAGCATTGTTTGAAAAGTTGTTGACAAATTGTACTACCATGCCATATTTTCTGCAAAAGTACAATAACTATAGAGAGAATTATAGAGTACCTATCAAGTCGTGTTAGACACAAGTTATTATATGGCTTTAATGTCCGAGTACTGCGACGCGAATGTTCATTTTCTGATAGGCAGGCAGCAAGAAAGTAACGATTTCTGATTGCCTTAGCAGAAGCTGCTGTGGTGCTAACCGGGTGTCTGGGCGTAAGTCCAGTGTTCACTAATGCAGATCATATAAAGGATATGAGCAAGTAGGTACTAGCCATGTCCAAACACATGCGAAACATATATAATGTGACATACGGTCACTCGCGAGCAACCATGAAACTAACGCATGTGAGCGAGGTACGTTACTTATGCATACAACTTGAAATGCTGAAAATATGTCAGCATGGTAGATCAGGTGAGAAGTCTGGAACAACGGTGTGTTACCGAGGTCCATCGCGAACAGGTCAATCACATGTTTCGGGCCAGCCTCCGTTGATCTGTCGACTCAGTTAAAGATGCAATGACCAGCGGACAATTATCACATAAGGTAAACGACACTACCACACTGAAAAAGTTGTTGAAGAAGCACCCACAGATAGCGTAGACGATACTTATGCGTGAACCTGCGTTGGGGCACCAATTCAGGCAGATTTATCCTGTGAATATCGATTTGGTTTCAATTATGTTTTCGTTTATATTGAGGGTACCGTAGATTTCTTCCAAGGCCGTACGACCTTATTTTCGGATATATAATGTCGGCTGGGATGTTCCAGACCACGTTGCGCACATATAGCTTCCATTGCCGGAATATATAACACGGGAAAGAGCTCGATATGAGGTACGAAATTTGCCCCGGCATCGTATATTGTGAAATCCATGCGTTATCAATGTCACGTTGTTTGTATTGAATCTTCAAGGGCGAAGAAGCTTTGAAGAATACCGAACTATTTTGTAAGGACTGTGCCTTGATTGGTCTGCTAGCGGTTCACACCAAAGTTTGTGCTACTACGCAGTGAGTCCTTATTAGAACGGCGGAAACTAAAGCTTCCGCTTCCAAGAACATTAGTAATGTGACTCGAGGAGAATAGATCGATATTGCCAATGATAGAGTTTTGTCTGTATATCGCTTGTAAACTATACCCAATTGCTGTTGTTACCACCAATTTTAGCTAGCACGATGGAGGCATTGGGGTTATCGTTCATATAGGATGTAGCATCAATATCCAATATTTGTCAGAATCTGCTCAGGAACGCCGACACGACCAATTTACAAGGTCAGCGAAAAGCCGACGAACAATTAAAGAAAGTAGCGGATTTCCCTTATATCACATCGACTGGGGTTACCTCTGTATTTATGATTCTTGATAGTCAGGGGAATCGCTGTATTGTAGCAGTTACTCCCTATTGCAACAAGGAGTCGGGTATTTGCCCTAAGTGTATGCTATGGCGACTCTGCGCCTGAGAGGAGTCATGGCATCCACAACAGGACTATTAAGTCTGAAATCCACCATGGGACAGCTGATCCACCAGAACGGATTGCCTCGCCACCGACCTAAACCACGCAGCAGATGAAACTACTGACTTTGAATCCTAGTATTTAAGCTAGATTAAACTGCGGGACGAGGAGGTTGTCCTGGTGGAACCCGCATAAATAATCGCAGTATTGGAACAAGCGCAGCGGAGAAAACATCGTAGCGTGGCATACTAGCGACAGATTAATGCAACACAACACATGGATGAACCTTTGTTGATCAATGAATTCTTTTACCTGCTTATATTGTCACACACTAGGGTGGAAGTATCAATATGTCGTAATACTCCCAGCAAACTAGATCATAAGCCACGACCCGATGACACCACTAATATTGGATAGTCCACAAAGCAGGAACTCAAGCTAAACAGCAGCATAGCTGTGTCTTTATTGATCTGATCTATAAACTATAAACGGGATCTTTTGTGACAAAAACCAGACCGCACATTGGCATCCTGGAAACAAATTTTATTTCACAACTGCCGAAATGAAATCCTTCGGCGGGATTGGAGAGATATGATCCAATGATAATCACCATCGCCTGTCTGAAACCAACCAATATCAAGCCAAATACAAGACTTTTACCAAGACTTTATCAAGAATCGGCTAACCAAGTGTGAGGCCAGCTTAGTTTGCACCAGCACTATCCAATATAGCTGTGACACATGCTTTTAGCCATTAGAAATCGCCTGACCACACTAATCGCACTGATCAATTTTGGCAATACACCAATGACAATTTATGCATGGCAAGATATCAGTCGCATTGAATCAATGGCGGACCTATCAGGACAATTTCTCAAGGATACTAATCAATACCTGATTAGGTATCAGCAGCACAAACAACCTAAGCAACTAAACAACGGCGTCGCACCCTACCGGAATCAAACAACACATTTTGGATAATAAGAGATCCATCGATCAGGAGAAGGATTTAACGATACTAGGAAAAACAATTTCAATAAAAGTTAAATGTCTCCGTTTGAGCTAAACCAATTGAAAACCTCTATAGCTGAAAACGCTGATGTACTCAGTACACATGATATCGATCTAGTGCGCTAACTAAGTGCCGGCACCACACAAAAACTGGAGATGCGAAGCCGATTAAGCAGCACGGTATACGTGAGCCGTCCATGGAAGAAATAAATAAGGTGTTAGATGCAGGTCTTTCAGCAACATCCAGTTCACTCTGGGATCACCAGTCGTGTGTATGACTAAAAGTGACACATAACTTTGACTTCAGAAGCAAAATGTTGTAGCGGAAAGAAGCGGCAGACCCGGTGCGTGGCATAGACGATATTTTGGTAAACAATATATATTATGCCTCCGATTATATACATTATCCCTCTTAAACATTAAATATTTGTCGCTATTAGATTTAAATAACGGTTTCTGGCAATTATAACCTGATCCATAGACTAAAGACATAAAATAAAATGTCCTACCATCAGGGTTAAACAGGTCCTCGGGAAACTTTCAACGTTGCATGTCCGTAATTTTAAACTGTCTAGAATTGAAAAATGCCTAATCTATTTAGATGACATATTAATATAAAAGTTTTCGCTCACATCCGAGGCGCATTTCACCGGCTTAACTCGGCTTTTAGAATATTTTGGTATAAATTTAAAACTAAAATCCTTAAAGTGGCACTTTGGTTGAGGTAGTCTGAAATACTTAAGTCACATGATTAAAGTGTTAACTCGGATCCGGTTAAGACAATAGCAATTGAGGATTTTAAACAGCTTCAAAGTTTTCTGGGGTTGGTGGGTATTACCAAATGTCCATACCAAATTACTCGGATACATGCGCAGCACTTAACGAGATACAGTGTAAGGGTACTAAATTGAAGCAGAAGTAGGCACCGAGGTATAAAACATCATTTAAGAAACTTAATCAAGCATTGATGAGCAGGCATTAATGCTTCCGGATTTCACGCAACCGTTTATATTACAAACAGACGCATTTGGTGTTGCTATGGGCGCTGTACTATCACATAATACTAAGAAGAGGCTGAAGCCTATAGGTTACTCCAGTAGAGCACTCTTGGATGATGAGCGTAGGTATCACGGAATTGAAGCGGAAGCACTAGCGATTCAATGGGCTACGTAGCATTTACAACATTACTTACTAGGACATAAGTTCCACGTTTTGACTGATCACAAGGCCTGAAGGCTCTGTTTGATAACCCGCCAAAGAACTCACGATTGTCTCAAAGGCGTAGCGAACTACAACTTGAGTTTCGTGGTTTAGCGATAGTTTACAAACCAGGTAAAAAAATTCGCAACGCTTATGCTCTATTGCGGGATTCTAGGCATCACCAGACAGCAAATGAAGTGCACACGAGCAAGACAAATGTAATGCTAGGGCAAGAACGACCCTTTGGGGTACAACCACCCGCCCGCCTCGTCTGCAATAAATTCTTACTGTCTTACATCAATTAGTGCACTAACAACGTTGGTAACCACGTCACGACTTATCATCATTGCGGCCACTATAGGATCAGGAGTATATACTGTCTCCGTGGGAACTGAGTCTAACACTGGAACAATTCCATCTAAGCAAGTAGAGGATACCGGGGTGCCTACTACACCACCAGTAACTTTACGACAAGAGGAGCCGCATAAAGTGCAGTACCTATACAGTTAGAGCTCAGAGAAATATCGAGTATAACAGTACACACCACCACCATCAGCTGTGAAGGTCTTTACTATCCGTGTGCGGATTTCGGGATCGGTACTATATTAATACATGATGGAGCCATTTGAATGTCAATGATGTTAAAAAATTAGAACAGATATGCTAAATATGAAACATAAAGGGTAATAGCTAGGAAATCCTGTGCTAAGGCACAAGCCCTGCACGTTATGTTTTGATATTTATTACCTCTGCAAACTATACTGTCCATAGAATGTTTCTGTATAAATATATATGATCTGTATCTCCTGTCCTCACCGACGTGGGCTGCCGTTGCTTCGTCCATGAGTTTTCTCCATGTCGCACGGTCAACCGCTGCATCTAGTAATACAGTCATGGGTGCTTGTTGGCATCTCCACAAAGAGCCATCTTTGAATAAGGGTTCTGTAGTAGCATTCGATTTACTACTGCCTTGCCATGAGGTCTTTTCCATTTTCCAGAATGTGAAGCCACCAGCACCTTCTTTTTAAGACGACCATTATCCATTCGGAGAATGAGGCCTTGATAATCTGATTCACCGTTGCATTACCATTGCTGCAACACTGCTTGATAACTCACATCGGTCATACAGTTCGGCGTTGGAAATATGGTCTCGCTTAACTCCGGATATTTTCCTATAACAATGTCGTTCAAAGATATCTAGCCGAAAGTATCACTGTATTTTACAAACCTCGTTTCTGAAGCGTATAATAGTACTGGTCGGACTCAGCTATTATAGACTTTCACTTTGGTGGATGTGTCGATTTCACCTACGCGACATACTTTAGAGAAACATCTAAATGCTGTCATCGCGGTGGCGATGTAGTTGCTAATATCAATGCTATAAGAACCGCACCCAGTTACCATTAAGCCAAGGTAACAGGAAGAGTCGATGATTGATAGCTTTTCGCTATTGAAATCTATACTAGGTTGGGCGTAGCAGTATAAAATAAAATTGGTCTTTTTTATAGTTATTGTTAATCCAACCCGGCAGCCGTAGTAAGTTATCCGATTGACGCCCTCCTGCATGTTAACGTCGGACACTGCCAGCGTCGCTATGTCGTCACCGTACGCCAGGTTTGATGTACGAAAGTCATGACTGTTTGCAGCTATTCCGCAGGGTCGATTATCTAGTGCCTTTGACATAACCCAGTCAACAACATAGTTAAACAACAGCGGGTATTACATTGATCCTTATCTAACTCCTGTGCGAAGTAAATCCAGTAAGACCATCAGAGGTAATGTTGTACGCCCGAACTTTGCTGATTGTGCTACCGTACATTTCTTTGATGATACTTTGTAGCTTCAACGAAATGCCATCAGCTTCCGTAATGATATAAAGAACCTGACTATCAACGGAGTCAATAACTGCCTTACAATCTACAAAAGTCACGATTGATGGCTGTGTGAGTCCATGACAAAGCTCTAATATCTGGCTCAGGGTTCATATCTCATCAACACAACCTGAAGCGGGACGAAACCCCGTTGCCTTTCTTAACGATAGGTATTATAATCGCCGTGTTCCGAACAGCTGAGATTTTATTGTTTTTAAAAGCTGACGTAAACCGTTAACAATTGATTGACCACAAGCTTTTAAAACTTCTGGTACAATCCCGTCTTCACCTGTTGCCTTTCTTTTTTTTAGTTGAAAAATGAAAATCGTTTTACTTCTGCTATGCGCTTTGTTTGAGCTCTATGGCAAACGAAATACTGCCTAATAAAATCTTTGAGTATTTACTAGATAATAGCATATAAGTTGCAGCAAGTTAAGATTGAATGCCGATATAGTTACGTCAGTGTCGCACTTTGCGAACAAGTCAGTTGAAAGTGAGCTCTGCTGAAATATTTTTTTATATTTACCTTTAAAGGACGCACGCAATAAATTGTATGATGTTTTCATTAGGAATTAAAGCGTGAGATCCGCTTATAGGGGTATCGCCAAAAATTTTAGCATTGGGGTACACACAATCATATTATGGATCTGATGGTAGCAAGTTTGAATTTTTTCTTATTGCAGCTGCAAGCTGGAGTGAGGGGCACTAACCAAAACGGTTTAAATGGCGGAGACCGGCCTGCCATTGTGTGGCAATGAGTCTTGGTGGAGACGATAAGACTAATTTAAAAACACATGTTTTTATCAATATGATATAAAACGAATTTAGCAATTGTATAGTATTTTTTATATTTGAGTTTGAAATGAGTCAAGCTAGAATTATTATAAAATATATAATATTCATTGCGATGGTTTGTGTAAGCTGATACCTTTATAGCTGTAAAGCGCAAACGAGCGAATTCACAATAATTGTTGTGCTTGCTCAACTACTGCAACTTGTACAAACACACACACACTATTATAGCTGCAATTGTACATGGAAAAGCTTTGAGGTTTCACAGTAGTTCCACGTTCAATATCGGCGTGTCGACTGTGTTTGCTGAAATATAAGCAAATACATACATACACATATATGATGTACACGTTTGTAGTATCCGTACACAGACCTGCATATATACATTATAAACATATACATTTATTTATATAAAACGTGTCCGGATGATGTTTAGTCTTATTTGTTTGTTTGTTTCACGGCGTTATTTCGCTGCCTCTAGTTCTAATGGTATCATCGCCGACCCGGAGCATGTTTACTTTATAAACACCGAATGTAATAATACCTTTACATTCCATATTTTTAATTGTCGCTTCATACACAATAAATACAATGTAAACATTCATGTTTGTGCAATATAGACAATGTTTTAATTATTCATATATATACAATTATTATTATTATTATTATGAATGTACATATTGATATATTTAATATACATGTTTCTCTATCATTTCTTATTAAGCTGTGTTGTGTCCAGTATACTTGTGTGTTGGTACTATAATTATTGTATTATTTGTATGGCTATATTTTCCTCGGTTATGCGAAAGGAAATCTTGGGATTAGGTCCCGATGGATTGTTCTGTCCTTGACTCAATGACGGATCCAGAAATTAATGGGTCACTACAAACATTGCTGGATCCGTTTGTATCGTGACCAAAACAACTGATGTTGAACAATCAAGCACATTGAGTCTACCTCTGTGATTACGGTTATATATGCACATAGCCTGATTTAGCCAAACCTAGGCCGTGCATAAATACTAATGCTAAACTACTCCGGTGAAAGCACAACGGTAGTGAGAATACGCCCTGCCCTGATCTGGATATACAAAATCAGTTTTAATTTTAAGCTTTGGTGTCCATGTAACCTTTTACTGTTCCGCAACGAAATAGGTAAAACAATTCATGTCTTGCCAGCTGCCAAACTTTTGCGAATCTTTTGAGCAAAACGTTATTTTGAACAAACCGTTTTAATACATTTACTCCAAACTTTTGCGGGCATATTGACTGACAAAACTTTGTAGGTGTATTGAAATCATTTTATTTACGCGACACAATAGCGAAAAATTAGGTTACAACATGATGTTCAGTGAAGTCCAATTTCCAACAACCATCTGCTGAATTTTTCAGTTATATACGATTTAATACTTTACTTCATGGATTAGTTTGTATTTCGACTAGCGTTGAAGAAACTGTTGCGGGCGCCATGAAACGAACCTGAGTCGTTTGCCATAAAGCAAGGCTCACTAACCACTGAGCTATGACGACGCCGTTGGTTGGATCTGTAAGGCTCCTTACAGCGCGACCGAATAACAACACCTAGCCAAACGCACGCTACGTAACGAACTATCAGTGCAATACTTTGTATTGTATTAAGTTGCGTCAGAGCAACTCCATGCGGTAAGGTGTTAGCTTTGTAAAATCTTTACCCAGAAAACGTATCGTGGAGGAAATATCATTTCATCTCCCTGTCCATATCTGTGCTGTTTTTAAATCTAACTCATAGGTCTACACCCTCCGTACTATTGCTATATTATTTTCACCGTGCAGTGTAGCGGCATCTTGATTACCTGTATGAAACTTGCATCAATCAGCGAAAATTTCTGACATATTTTTAAGCAGCTAATATAATTATCATGACTCTGATAAATAATCGGCTAATTTAGGGTATATTGTGTATATAACATTTATGCTTCTTTCAAATGCATTTATGATTTTCATTTCTAATAACGTAATATGGCACGTAAGATACTTTTAAATTAGTTATTTACTGCAGCGCAATAGCAAGATATTACATATAGATCACTTGTTTTGAGATAAGCGCGTGGGTTTAAGGGGGATCCATATAAATTTTGTGATTGCAAATTTGGGCCGGATAAATTTCATGATTAAATTGTAATGATTATATATAGGTGTTTATGTTGACAAAACTAATACCAACTGAAAATGACTTGAAAATTCCGACGAAGAAATTTGAAATCTCCACATAAATACGTATCTTGAAATCTGCGCAATTTAAACTGGACGATATATTATTTTCCTATGGACGCATTGTATCATTCACAATAAGTGGACTTAATCTGAGAACTCTAACACCCTTTATTCTAGTAGGCTCTTATGACAAAGTACATCCCTACTTATATCGTTATTTAGATTTTCATTAAACCTAACATTAGTTGCATTTTAACCAACTTTGGTCAACCTTGCTTGTCGAAGAGACATAGCTAATTTTTGCCTGAAATATCGTACATCCACTTTTTCCAATGCAATTTTGGGAACACTCTACTAAGTTTTAAAGCCTCACTAGGATCTTGTCTCCTCGCTAGAGTATAAAGCTATCACTTTCTTTTTATTTAATTTTAATGGCAGTTTGCAGCGCTCATTATTCAAAGCTCAATTTGGAACTAGCTGAACTAGCCCTAGTTTGTCAACCCATGCCTTTTGTGTGTGGTTTCGTAAAGCTCCAGAATGCGTCAATGTGTCAATAACTTCTGTATGTTTCAATTTTCAACGAAAATAGGTTTAGCACTAATTTTTTGGCATAGATTTAATGTGTATAAATTTCCTAACGACCGATAAAATTAAATTGTCAACTTCTAGTTCAGCATTGACAATCCATATTTGCAATAAAGAAACTGCAAGTTGTCTGGATAAGGATCTAGTTAAAATATTATTTTTAGCAACAATTGGGTTATCCTATGTCCAGAATATACTGGATCTGGGTATAACTCTTAACCCTCCCCACAGAATTTCCTTTCCGACCCAGACAATCGCATTTTGTGGTTTATCCTCTAAATAGTAATCTTCACCCTCCTCACATAATTTCCTTACCGACCCAGACAATCGTATTTTGGGGGTTATTCTCTAAATAGTAATCTTCACCCTCCCCGCAGAATCTTTTTACCGACCCAGACAATCGTATTTTGGGGTTTATCCTCTAAATAGTAATCTTCACCCTCCTCACATAATTTCCTTACCGACCCGGACAATCGTATTTTGGGGGTTATTCTCTAAATAGTAATCTTCACCCTCCCCGCAGAATCTCCTTACCGACCCAGACAATCGTATTTTGGGGTTTATTCTCTAAATAGTAATCTTCACCCTCCAGAGAGAATCTTCTTACCGACCCAGACAATCGTATTTTGGGGTTTATCCTCTAAATAGTAATCTTCACTCCCCTCACAGAATCTCCTTACCGAGCGAGACAACCGTATTTTGGGGTTTATTGTCTAAATAGTAATCTTCACGCTCCCCACAGACTCCCCTTACCGACTCAGACAATCGCATTTAGGGGTTTATCCTCTAAACAGTAATCTTCACCCTCCCCACAGAATCTCTTTACCGACCTAGACAATCGTATTTTGGGGTTTATCTTCTAAATAGTAATCTACACCCTCCTCACAGAATCTCCTTACCGACCCAGACAACCGTATTTTGGGGTTTATTCTCTAAATAGTAATATTCACCCTCTCCACAGAATGTCCTTACCGACCCAGACAATCGTATTTTGGGGTTTATTCTCTAAATAGTAATCTTCATGCTCCCCACAGAATCCTCTTACCGACCCAGAAATCGCATTTAGGGGTTTATCCTCTAAGTAGTGATCTTCACCCTCCCCACAGAATCTCTTTACCGACCCAGACAATCGTATTTTCGGGTTTATCCTCTAAATAGTAATCTTCGCCCTCCAGACAAAATCTCCTTACCGACCCAGACAATCGTATTTTGTGGTTTATCCTCTAAATAGTAATCTTCACCCTCCTCACATAATTTCCTTACCGACCCAGACAATCGTATTTTGGGGGTTATTCTCTAAATAGTAATCTTCACCCTCCCCACAGAATCTCCTTACCGACCTAGACAATCGTATTTTAAGGTTTATTCTCTAAATAGTAATCTTCACTCCCTTCACAGAATCACCTTACCGAGCCAGACAACCGTATTTTGGGGTTTATTCTCTAAATAGTAATCTTCATGCTCCCCACAGAATCCTCTTACCGACCCAGACAATCGTATTTTCGGGTTTATCCTCTAAATAGTAATCTTCACCCTCCTCACAGAATCTCCTTACCGACCCAGACAATCGTATTTTGGGGTTTATTCTCTAAATAGTAATCTTCACCCTCTCCACAGAATCTCCTTACCGACCCAGACAATCTTAATCTTCACCCTCCCAACAGAATCTCCTTACCGACCCAGACAATCGTATTTTGGGGTTTATCCTCTAAATAGTAATCTTAGTATGTTATTCGATTTAGACCGTATGTGTGAAATACCAAACAAAAATAATAATGTTACTAGAACAATTATTGTTACAGTTGTAACACAAGTAAGAATACGGCATTGAAATTGTAAGACATGATTCGTTAAAGATGCCACCTTCCACTCAAAGTCGTTGTGATTTGAGTTAAGCTAAGCGAATTTGCATTAAAACATTTTGGTGTTTAAAAATAGGATATTTATAATATAACATTTTCGCGTGAGTTAATATAAAATTAACATAAATACTTCAAAAGAAACCAAGTCGCCAGTGTTGTGCACAATATAGATGTGTGAGTTGCTTGACGTCGTCAAAATATAATTGTAAGTGAACTCTATCTTACACATGCACTGAATTTGACTTGAGTCACTTAGTCTGCTGTTACTGCTTACAATGTAGAAGAGTCCGATTTAGCTCACGCTTTAACTGCGCTGTTCCCTTATAGAATGCATATATGTTGTAATAGTATTAATACTAGCAAACGTAATAAATTACAAAAAGTGAGCGGAGCAATAGGCAAAATATTTTATATCTTATTTATCTATACATGTATTTCAACTAAATATTTAATCAATTTATAATAAGTATCACGTATTAGACAATTCATGTCAAATCTGCCATACAAAAATTTAGCTATCTAAAGAATTGGTAATATCTAATTAGCTAATTAATTAACTAATTAGCACACAAGATAAAATCATAAGTTACATATTCAGATCAGCGTCATCGAAAATCCTGGAGCGCGAAAAATCAGGAATTTTAAGGTGATTTTTAAATTTGCATAAAATTAACTAATGTATTAATTACATAATTAATTAGCATGCATACCCAAGCTTTAGAGCTTCAGAAATCTTATATTCGTATTCAGCGACATAAAAAACTCCGTGTGCAATTTTTAACACTTTTGACACTTTGAAAATTTTCAAAAAATTAGCTAATTTATTAATAATTCGGTAATTAGTTAATTAGCATGTTTTGAACATCCGCAAATAGTAATAAACACTAGATTCATAATCAGCAAGGCTTTATGCCAAAATAATAGCTTTACACTTATTATTTACTGAAAAATAAGCAATTTCCGTTTGAAAACACTAAAAATAGGCTAACACGCTTAACTACTTAGTCTATTACTAATTAACTAAAGCAGATTTTGACAAAAACTATACATCATGAACCTGATGGATAGTAGGTCTTTCAAACATAAATTTTTTTAAAGTCGGCCCCTTTAGTTATTGAAAAGTTCACAGACGGCCGACACGCGATACCGATTATTTTCCCTTTGACTAAAACAAAAACGCTTCGCTTCGCTCCGCCCAATCACTTTCACAATACTTTTTACAAATAATACTTTATTATACAAATACTTTATTTTGGACGTCCATTGGTGTATTTATTTAGCGGTTGTGACATTTATAACCTCAGAATGTTATGATAAATTTAATTTAAATCTCCACGATACCGTAGTTATAGTATTGATATGAAACCAGCAAAAGTCGTGACTATGTGATTATAACTACCTACTTCTATCCAAAAATCGCGTAATTTTAGCTGCAAAGGCCTATGTGTTGAAATATACACAGTTTTATTCATGGCTAGATGATTATAGTTATAAGAGCGATGTGATCACAAAAGTATACCTAATATCCGTAACAGATGATATCTCTGTATCGCTGCCAGATAAAATATGTTGACAAACTTCCTTTATGGCGATCGAACCAGTGTTGTGGCTTCCTTTCAGGGCCTTCTGGAATGATATACAACCCGACGAATTTGTTTCACAGTGGCACTATTGCTTTAATTAACACACATATTGGTGGCAAATTTTTATATATTGGCAAACACAGCTTCTGAAACTTGTCTGATTTACGAACGCTTCTTACGTGCACCATTTCTTACACATGAGAATTACGTTGTGGTGTCCTCAGAATTTTGATAGTGGCCTTCTTATGGTACTATTCGGGACGTATCTGTGCTTAACTGCTAAAGTTTCGACTTATTTGTTTCCTTTATCACCGAGCACAGCTGATTAGTTCTCTACTGTTTTGTTGCAGCCCGAAACGGTGAGCTGATGAGCCGCAAACGATATTAGAATATCTGGTCTTTGTAGAAAATGTAAGCGCCGCGATAAAGTACTTGTGCGATAAAAGTTTTCAAATAACGGGAAACAGTCATGCACGCTGCTGTAGATACATTGATACAGAGATAAATTTCATTCCGGATGTTAGTAACTGAGTTCCAAACATCTTAATAAGATATAGACACTAAGTATAACAAGTTTATTTCAGCCTCGGTAATAATATGTCAAATTTTAAACAATGGCTTCTATTATTTGTTAATTTAACCACCTCCTCAGTTTATTATACTTGAGATAGTCGCAATTATCTGTTTCGACTAAACTACATGGCAAAAAAGGGATGTTCGGGGCAGCCACAGTGTTAAAGCCCTCCAAGATGGTTCTTTGAGCTGTTTCAGCAAAAATGTTAGCATAATTGAAATGTACATCTTGAACGTGTTAAACTTTAGATTTTTTAGTTCAGTACATGTTATTGTAGGTACATGCGCCATAGCAAGTTCTTTTAGTCGTATGTAACTGTATTCGTTTTGCAAATATTACTGTAAGTACAGCAAAATCTTATTTTTGGAATTAATGCTCTACGCTTAAAATTTGTATTAGTAAATAATTCCTAAATATGCGTGCGCCTCTTCGTAATAATAAATTTAAATTTGATTTAAAGTTTACAGATTTAGTGATTGGGTCAGGTCCCTCACACAGGCGTCAAATAGAAATGTATACATTTATAACGTTGGTGTTCACGCCCTGTCAACTTGAGAGGAGTTAAATGGCTCAGACTCGGCAGTTGTAGGGCCTTAGTGGTAAATATCGCTCAGAAAAATTCTAAAACCTCCACACCCTTTATGGACACGTATGAAGCATTATATGGTCTTTACTAGAATTACCTAGCTTCAAATTGACCAATTTTGAAGTTGCAGTGGAAATTTTGATCTCATTCGACTCTACTGAACGAGGAGGCTTTGAGAAATATTGACAAATTTGTTTTTCGGTTTTTTGGATACCAATGGTACATAAAATCTTCAAAAAAAACTTAATAAATATATAATTTGATATATCGTTCCATCCGCATCCACATGCTTATTCTAATAGTGGTACAACGAGCTTACTCCTTACTCGGCTCGCGGATTAACGAGCTAAGCTTAGGTTCAGCTCGTTAAGGTAGTTCGAACGGTATATAAAATTATACATTTACCGGAAAATAGTATTCAAAATTTTTTGCCACCATGGCTATCCCAAAAAATTGAAAATTTTTTCATAAATAT
The DNA here is from genome assembly GCA_030248225.1 of Trileptium ribeirensis. NCBI lineage: Eukaryota > Metazoa > Nematoda > Enoplea > Enoplida > Thoracostomopsidae > Trileptium > Trileptium ribeirensis. The sequence goes on along the minus strand of JASANE010024115.1, from coordinate 35,211 downwards.
GGTCGAAATAGGCATTTTCATAAGTACCTCTTCGAGCTGAGTACAGGTATACCGATCTCTAAAATTAACCAATTTCGGGCTGGAGATTCTAGAAAAGACTCCCATAATATAATTGTGTGCGACATTTTAGCATTATGAACGGCTGAGCGAAATTAGTTACCACACATCTAGTCATTAAAGCATGTCTGTTTTGTAAAGTTATTCAATTATTATGAGCAAACTGCTCAAACTATAACAGTAATTAGCAGTTTTATTTGTAGACTCTGACTTAAATCTTGTGAATATTTTCATTCAAGCAAAAATTAGGTTCTTAATTTATGTGCTTTAGAATATATTTTTTAATTTCTTTACTTTTTTAGAAATATGGAAAATATTTGTATATCAATTATGTGGCATTTTCCTGGAAGCACGTGAAATTTTGCAAAAACTTCAATATGTCTCTGCAACGTTACTGTTAATAGTCGTAGTTTGTCTCATCGCCGATTGGTTAATTCAGAGTGTGCATCACGGGCGTCGGGTGTTCAGGGTTCATTTTCGTCTGTGGGGTTCGTCAAGTATTCGAAACTCGGTTTTGCGAACCAACTATTACGTACGTTTCTATTGCACGTTTATAGTTTGCCTGAAAGCTACCCCCACTTTTTTCAGCTAGTGGTCAATTGATACGTTTGCTCGATCCCACCCACTTTTCGGATTTTGTTATGTTCATGTGTTGAAAATGTAATTTATGTCGGCAGTCACTAAATATTAACACCGTAGCGTTCCGTCGGTGATCAATGGAGATCTCATGAGCCAATTCCAGTGAAAGACATTGAAACTAATATAGAGATGCGAGGCTAAAAATATATTGAACCTAAAACAGAGTTTTGGAAGCCGCCGAGATTTGTTTGTTTAGTTTTTGCCGAAACGCGAATTACTTCAGAACTCACTAGCTGTACCATCTACCATACGCTTCAGTGCACAAATTTATAAAAAAATTAGATAATTTCCATACGTAAGCAGTAGTGCTGTACGACAAACAACAGAACGCTAATGAATGAATATCTTGAAAGATACAATTTCTCTAGTTATGTGCCTTTTGATAGTTTTGATTGAGACGTGCCCATCACGCTAACGGGCGTTATAACAATTTCTGTGACGAAATATGTATGCTTAATTGATTCTACATACATGTCAATTTGCTTGGAACAGCAAAACAATTTGTTATAACATTTCTTCCACCTGCAACCAGCATTGTTTGAAACAATATCAAGCCAGATGCGAACGATTCGTAGATCTGACATAACATTCAAGCTGAATTTTTGCAACAACACAGGAAACAAATAGACCCAACCAAATTCCTAATAAGCGCGGGTTTTAGAAGTTTTCACTAAGTTTTAGAAAGATCTGTTTTTTGATACTATTACAAATGTAAATTTGCTATGTAAGGTTCCGCGTTAGTACCCGTAGGAACCGCTACACTTTGTTTAGATACTGTATTACTAAAAGTAAAATTAGTATCAATCTACCAAATAGGCGGACATAAATCATATCTTGGGTTAAACTAGAACTATGTGAATTTGACCAGTAGGCTGAATATTTTATGACTTTTCGATGTGATTTATTAAAAACTCTAACAAACAACTAAAAGTTATCAATAATATCACCATGTTGAGAATGATATATAGATAATGTGATATCAATGGTATTAAAAACTTTAAAAGACTTAGTTTGATTAAGTGTAGCTACGATTTTCGAATTTGGGATCTGTATATCACAATGTTATCGACATACGGAGATATGGATATCGACCACAAATGGATATGGATATAGACCAGAAATAAACAACTATTAATTGTTGTAAATGGAAAGCTGAAGTTTTAAGTAGAATATTACATTAAAAGTTAACAACTATAATAGCATTTATCATACATTTCTTCCAGTAGCAAGCTATCGAAAATCGAAAAGCATGTAATAATCAATGCCGGTGTGGAACATCTGCTGCTTACGCCGACGCCGAAACCAACGATTTTGAAAATATTTTGCTGCTATCATCTAAACCACAATCCTGTTATATTTAAGGAGATCGCAGTAAATGCGTGCAGAGCATAGTAAGCAACTATTCAGCGTCTTTAACTAGACATGGTTACGTCTGTGCCAGCCAAGTCTTTCTGATTGTAATAGGCTGGGCCAAAATTTACTGTTCCATCAGAACAAATAACTATTGATGCCTTGTGCTGGAACAAATTTGTATCAACCACTGGATCTACGAATGTCAAAATAACATTACAGTAGCTTTTTACTACTCAGGAATCTAAAGCAAGCGAATGACATTAGAACGCTACAAAATCACATGAAACAGCCATTTTGTAATCATGAATCTGAAGCGAATAAACGATACGAGAAGATAAAATCATACGAAAGAGCCATCTACTAATCAGGAATCTGAAGCGAACGAATACTGAAATTCGATGTGCGTGAATCTATTCGTTGTTTCAGAAACCTGCTTTGGATGAGCTCAGTTGGACATGATCAGTAACGTCAACTACTGCGCAGATAGCTTCGTACTATATATCCGTTTATATATAGTTATCGTTTAAAGCATTTTAAACAAAGTTAAATCATGATGCGTAACGCGATATTCGTACAAATTATCTTGCGGGCTTCAACATTGGGTACCACTGCTGAAAAATTATTGGGACAGTGTGTTAAAGCATAGCAGGATCACCTAAAATTATTTTACTTAAATCTTAGTAAAAATATTAACGATAAACCACATCATAAACGTAAAATTAAAAGAACTGCACGATTTATAGCGAAATCTCTTTTGTGAACGCTACACAAAGTTATTCCTGTAGTTTGTGTAAATAACAGTGCAGTTTTAGTCATTTTTTAAGACTTTTAGTAATTTTTCATTTCCTTCAGTCTGTTTACATCTTCAAATTCTTATTTAACCGAATAAAGCATTAGGACCAAATTAAGCCTACATTTATTATAATATGCACGAAGCATCATTTTTGTTTTTAAGTAATATTTAGTATATATATATACACATGTTTGTCACGATAAATTAATGACGTATAATATGCAAAGCTTAGATAATAATCGATAACACTAATTGAACCAAATCGAATGCTACAATCACGAGGAAAATTATTAACGCAAATATTTAGAAGCATTAAACGACGGCGTGTTCCTGTTTAAAACTAACCCGTTCTGTGTCGAATTACAGGTTTGGTTCCTGGCTCACAACTTATTTTTGAGGTACCGATTCCAACGGAAGAATAGCTAAATAAAGATGGTTTGGAGAGCTGAAAACTCGAGTCTTGAATTGAAAGAATTTATCACAATGTGCTACGCTATATCATTCTAAATTGATCTGAATGCCATACCATCTCACAGCCGTCAAGCACTTCCAACCAACCCGACATGGGCGGGCTAATTAATATTCGACATGACCTAAGGTTTCCAACCGAACGGTTAAAATATAATATCCAATCGCAAGAAGCTCAGGCATCCAAAATTTCGCTTTTGTGGCCTGCACATTCGAGACAAACTTCAGATAATACCGTATTTTACTTAATTACTTACTATGTGAATTAAATCAGTACAATACAGTTTATGATGCATCAGATTTGATTAGTATATATATAAAACACTGTCCCTGGAAACTGAAAACGCAGAAACACAGTGGTAATTAACCTGTTTTACGAACAAAGACATCGCAACGGATGATTTCGAACGTAGCAAAGTAGATGATGAATTAGTATAGAAAAGTTTTTTTTATATCACCCGTTGGTATTTCTTTTTGAAAGCCATGATTGTTTTAAGTGACCGCATCGAGAATTTTGGTTAAATTAGCATTCCAGATGCATATGCAAAGATACACACGCATAATCAAAAACTATCAGAACGCTTAATAAGTATTTACAGCACAGTGAAAAGACTGTCTTTTACTTTAACGATTTCAAGGTTACTATATCAAAAATTCATAATTAATACTCAATATACAAAATTTTCATAATGCACATTTTGTTAAATTGATTGTCAAAAAACATTGGGATAAAAAATTTAAAAAAACTAAGTACACTAAATTCAAATCTTGGTTTTATACCTAAAATGTAATCAGCAATAATGCAGCGCTTCACGCCGCTTTTTTCACTTATACGCTAAGTATCAAGTGAAATTGTTTTAGAATAAAGACTATGGGGTGCGTAAGCTATTTGTATATATTAAGGCCTAATTAAGCTTCAAAAACTTTTTGCTTTAGAACAGTTAACCGGACGGTCGACCAGTGCACCATTTCCGAATGCTATGGACGCGTACAGTTGCTAAATCGTGGATGCAAAACTTTTTCGCTAGACTAAAATTAAGTAGAGAGAATTTTTATGCTTTGCAACATAATAGATCAATTATAAATAAAAATGTTGACAAAGCATAGTAGTGAACCCATTTTAATCACAGAAATCAGGCCATTGACTTCTAACGACAATTATTGTTTGACGGAGCTAATATAGCTATAATTGACGACAAAATTTAAGACTTTGTTGAAAATTAGAAACTATGCACCTTTACGAGCAGGAAGTAAGAATTTCATCCAACGGCGCGACCGGCCCAGTCCGGCACGAACATACCTGCTGGCTGGGTCTGGCCGGGTAGATACGTTGAAGTACCGGGCCCATCGTTGTTCCAAAAACTAAATAGTCAAGTTCCACATTGCTTGTCTGCGTTACCACAGTATACAATAGCGCTTCAATATAGCATTTCATATCAAAAATGACTAAAAAAGACAGTTACCTTGCATAAACGGCATTTTTTTAAGTTAACACGTGACATTCTGTAACATATTAGTATTTTTAGTATTTGTCGGGCAAATACTGTTTTTCTATATTAACCTTGGCCTCGTGTTTCATGTATTTTGTGCCACGGCCATACGTTAATTTTTTATACCGTCGGTTAAATCAACACTCATCTACGTATTCTTGTTTTGGATTCTAAATAGACAACTTTATATCAACACTCAGCCCCAGTCTGTTATGAATCAGCTGTAGAATTTCACAAGAAAATGAGGCTCCGCTTAGTCTGTATATTCTAGATGTGAGAATTTAGGCCGCGTCCAGTGCAGTCCAGCCACCCTGCGGCAAGGCGTGGCGGAATTCTTGAAAGCGGACCGACTTTGATTTCGAACAGGCGGGCCGAGCAGACCGAAAAATTTTGGCACGTTCTCCGTTCTGATACAAACATGACATTATTTACTTTACATTAAAGTCATAAGTATCTATGTTGTATTTAATTCAAGGTTACAAAACACACATAAAATCACATATATTTGATGACAAACATTCGTATCTAAACTATACGCATTTGTGTTTGGCAACGGCCGCAAAATCCGCAGGTCGCAAGCTAAGCAGCTGGTCGTTGACAATTTTGTGGTCGTTAACGACCGCCAATCCCTTGATGGGAAGGAGGGGAAGAGGAGAGGGTAAATCAGGTTCCCTAAAAAGGTAGGGTCTGCTTCAGATGTCCTTCATTTGCCTCATGATTCAGTAAAAATAAATTCATGAAGGTCGGAACTATGTTTTTCATGTTGTACAAGCTCAACGTCACGCATATTACTGCGGTAATATACTGCGAAAACTCTAGTGCAAAGTTCAGACATCAAAATATAAGCTACGGTGCGTTAAAGTCATTGAGTTAAATCCACGAGCTAAATAGAAGTTTATTACTGGCAACAGCTTATTGAATAATTGAACATAAGTCTCCGCTTCATAAAGTTTTCTTCCCCAAATTATTTAGTGGAGGGTTGGGTGTGGATAAAACATTGTCCATCCCCGACTACCGTCCTTTCCGGTAGGGGCTTGAACTTTGCTGACACATGATCCAAGACCATAGTATATTTATAAAAAACACGTTAATAATATAGCTCAGCATAGAAATTGTATATACTTGTAGTGGCTGTGACATTTATGTGTACAGATTGAGCCTTGCTTGCAGCTTAGAAGAACATGACGGTATGGCCGTCTCTCACATTAGCGATAGATGCAGAATTATCTTCCCAGATATTCAAAAGTTGAAATCACGTAATATATATTTTATTTTATAACAAAAGATCACGTGCGAAATTCTGCAAGATCGCGAATCGTTTACAAAAAGACTATTAATTGAATGCGATCAATGAGGATATATTTCTAGATTTCAATATTTCAAAAAAAATTATATAACTACGGTTTTATAACGAACATCGATAAAAAGTTTATGGAGGTATGGCTTTATTCAAGATGGCGTTTTAGTCGAGTGCTGCTCGTTGGCACTTGGCAGCGCTTTATGAAAGCAATCAAACAATAAATTTTTACTCAATCCATTTATTCCAAGCAATGCGCTAAAAAGCAGCTTGTTTTCTTAATAGCACTAAATGAATGGAAACAGAATATATATATATTGTCTACCGATTTTGAGCGTTTAACAACATATCAAAATATTAGCTCGATTATGCAGGAAATTCGTGAACTGTTTTTCTGCCTATTCAGAAAGTTATAAATTGTGCGTAAAGTTTAAATTTGAGAACTAAGGAAAATAAGATATTTATATACTACTCAATATTAAGGAATATATAATCCACTGCATTCAGCACTAGAATTAACATTGAGATATGTCATTTAAATAAGCTTTTTCAAAGCCCATCTAGTAACGCGTAGTTGGAAATCCCGATCTCGTTATTGTAGCGGAGATTGTACAATCAATTACAATGATTAAAATTTTTTAATGTATCATCATTGGATTGTCGTTGGAGTATTTAATGTGGTGTTTATCAACAAGATTTTTTCGCCTCAACAATAATCGATTTAATTGCCGGCATCCATCCGCTAACCTGCAATAATTAATAATTATTTCATCGTCATGGTAGCGCTCAGTAGTAGAATAGAGGTTTGAGTTTTTAGATTTTGGGCTGGAACGCGATCAAGCCAAACTTGGAGCCGATCTTCGAAATCGCAGGTACCTGAGGGTAGCTTCGAACTTGAGATTTTATGCACGAGCATAGCTACTCCAAGCACATAGTTAAGACAGGCTTAACCATAGGTGTCGAAGGTCCGTCAACTTAGGGGATTAATGGTCTTCGAGATGAGGGTGGGGGTTAAATTTCTGAAATTTTTAGTATATTAAAATTTTCCAACCCACCCCAGGACTAGTTTTGTCAACTTACGATAAATTTTTCCTGACTTTTACGTTGTCTTGTTAAATTGTCTTTGCCAATTTAACCGGCACTTTTCACCATATTTTTGTCAATTTTTGCTAAAATAACCCGCGCACAGTAAGCGGATGGCCAGGGGTGGGTGAGGGGTCTTCAAAGGGTCCCACCCGTTTTGGGGTAACCACCCTATTGACAACCCTTAAGTTCGATTTACCATTAACACTAACGCTTTGCTCGCTTAATATATTTATATTTCATTAAAATCCTCATATTACTCTATTAACATTCTTCGTGGTTCTGGCAGTCAAAAATGATATTTTTCGAGCCGAACCGATCCTGACTTTTCACTGACCAAAACGCGTCACCAGCTAAAATGATTGTGCTTACACTCACCTATGCTACAATTAATAACCATATTTTTATCTACAATTTATTCGGTAACGAATACGAGTTGCAACTTATACTAACACTTATACCCAAAAATGTACATTTTCTTCGTAAGTGCAACTTAGATATTGGAAAAGAACAAAGCAACTAAATGATCAATATTTTACAGAGTCATCCGAGTAATAAAGTAGACTTCACTAATTAATCCAACTACCATTGGTCTTTTAGTGCACTAACTTTGATATTGGAAAAGAACAAAGCAACTAAATATGATCAATATTTTACAGAGTCATCCGAATACTAAGTAGACTTCACTAATTAATCCAACTACCATTGGTCTTTTAGTGCACTAACTTTGATATTGGAAAAGAACAAAGCAACTAAATATGATCAATATTTTACAGAGTCATCCGAATACTAAGTAGACTTCGCTAATTAATCCAACTACCATTGGTCTTTTAGTGCACTAACTTTGATATTGGAAAAGAACAAAGCAACTAAATATGATCAATATTTTACAGAGTCATCCGAATACTAAGTAGACTTCACTAATTAATCCAACTACCATTGGTCTTTTAGTGCACTAACTTTGATATTGGAAAAGAACAAAGCAACTAAATATGATCAATATTTTACAGAGTCATCCGAATACTAAGTAGACTTCGCTAATTAATCCAACTACCATTGGTCTTTTAGTGCACTAACTTTGATATTGGAAAAGAACAATGCAACTAAATATGATCAATATTTTACAGAGTCATCCGAATACTAAGTAGACTTCACTAATTAATCCAACTACCATTGGTCTTTTAGTGCACTAACTTTCCGAAAATATACCATTTTATATTAAACGAAAAGCTTTTACAGAAAAGAAGGATAACCCGTAACAGTATCTTATAGCGTATATATAATCACATAATTGTGCCATTTACAACTTTTGGTAATGCGAAAGCGATGCTCCAACCGAACTTACATTCGTTATTGAATTATATTTTATTACAGCTAAAACTAAACTATAATCTTTAATGGTGGCTACTTTTATTACACAGTTAGACTTCAATTTTCTTCTATGGTGTTTCGTTTTTGCTTTTTAGGTTTTTCAAATAAAATTAATTAAACTCTAATTTTCACCGCTTGCACTTTGTCACTTCTGTATGAATATAAAAATATTGCAACATGCGACAGAAAATAGAACGAATTGTTTGCAATGTTGAATCCAACCTACTGACCACGGGAAAATACAGAATAGATAGGATTTCATAACCCATTTGATTTGTCACAATTGCCTATATTATATACTCGCGGTACTTATAGGCCAACTTATATCATATTTTACAATTATTGTCAGGCAAATTTTGAATCAGCATATTTTGACAACCATGTGTCTAAAACATACATGCCCATATGGGATATGCTGATTATCCCCCTGAGGCTCAGACTCCGCACGCGGCTTCGCCCATCACCCCGCCCCCCTCCAAGGGGGTAGCTTGATCCCCCTGAGGCTTTGCATCACCCCCTCCCCCGTACGCATACGGCAAGCGGAAAATTTTGGCAATGCAAGAGTAAACTTAAGATGCGCCCCCAACCATCCTCTTTTGACACCATGTACAAAACGTTGTTAGCGAACAAAACTCGAATTTCAACAGCCGTATCCAATTTCGACATTTTTCTGTTCCATAACGCCATTAGCGAATGCAATTCGGTCCCTGTACTTTAACACCAGTGTGTTCGCGAACATTTCCAAATTATAATGTGTGGAATATGAAACGGACTAATTTCTGTTCTTTAACGCAAAAATGAAATTTGTGTTCAGTGTACAACTGAATGGCAATCGCTTTTGTCAAAAGAGGATGGTAAGGGGCGCAGCTTAAGTTTACTCATGCACAAAAATAGGCAAAACTTGTGATACAATTAGGGAAAATTAAAATAAAATTGCAAAAACTCGGTGAAAAATTGGCACAAAATCAGCAAGAGTTGGCAAAATTTATGAAAACTTTTCAGTCCCAAAAAGGTTTGACAATTTATTCTGCTTCCGCATTATTACTGTAAAGAAACCTGAGATAGTTTTGAGTATACTCTGCCAACAATAATGAACTATATATCATACATATAAGAACACTATGACAGTTCCGATCACTTTAATGTAATTCGTTGTCGGATTTCAAAAACGATTTTGATCTTTCTCTTCTTCATATCCGGGATACCAAACACATGGATAAGCAAGATTTTGGACCGGTGTATCAACCTTATTCCTCAGTGTTACAGTGACAGTTGGACAGCTGTAAACAGCTCAATCACTCCTCTTCTTTCACAAAGCTGAGAGTTTCGACATACGCCCCTCCCACGAAACTAGAGTGCGTCAGATATATATTTCCCAGGAAATCATGTGACGACAATGTGTTTTGGCCCCCATCGGAAATGAGGTGTGTAAAAACGAAGCGCTTATACGGGCTTACATTAGATTGGCTAGAAGTGCCATGCTATTTCTTTGATTAATTTTACTGAGATATTTTTTAATTTGCTGGGTTAATCTAAACAATATTGTAATATTGCGATGCATACAAACATTGATGGCAACTTTTAAACATAACTATTTTAGCTTACCTCATCAAAATGGTCCGCGATTAAAGTCGCGTGAGCCGAATATGCTATATCCCATTGAGATTCTTCGATATCTATGAATAAAAACAAAAGTAATTTATTTACTGTTTTAAATTATAAACATATATAAGAGAGAGTTATAAACATAAAGTAAACAATTTACAAAAACCTGACTAGTAATGACTATATTACACTGGTGTTATTATTTCAGTACTGTAATTAAAAGGTAAAGCTCAATATTTGTCATATAATTGAGCAATGTATCCTTCGAAAACGCAATGTGTCAAATGTTTGATACGTTAATATATTGTCATTACGTTTCATACGTCATGTACCACCTGAGTTTGCGATACACTAAGTTAAGCCTGACATTTATGAAGTGAGCCGTGATGCCAAAGTGAGTATCATCCTGAAGCCGCATTTTTCTAGGATTGTTCAAAGTAACTGTGCAAAAATTCACGCAAAATGATTTAAAATTGATGAGTTTTGCAGTACAGCTTGTACAGCGCATGTATTAATTAGATTTGTGAAGTTTTTCCTTATTTTATAAACTGTAACTATGTAGACTTCAGTTTATAATTTACATTTTTCTAAAAACCAAAAACTATATCATTTTTCCAAAAATAAAGATAAATCTCAATTTTTATTAAACACATCATTAAGAGTAAAATATGTGCGTTTTACCGCATTGGCTTGGCATGCCCGACCTTGTATCGCTAACTAATGTGACATCTGAATACTCGTCTAACATAACTAAAATCTTCATTCTGATCATAAAACAAATTTTTATTTATATTGCTGGAGGTGTAATAGATATTTACAAAAATTATAAAATTTCTATGACACGAAAGCAGTTCAAATCCGTTTGGAAATTTCAACCGCGGCCCATCTTTGTAGACTCCATGAGCATAGCCTTGACGTCCCGATAATGATGATTATTGATACCAAGACTACGAGTTTTGCTGAAGACTGTAAAGGTTAGGTTGGTTTTGCGTAGAAATAACTAGGAATCATTAGCAGTAGATGATATTCGGCATCTAATGTCAGTGTCTCCAAACGTCCCAAAACAAGCATCTAAAGATGCCCTAATAACTCTTACCTTATCCATGAAACCAATCTCCGCTACACATGATGATTGTAGTCTATATATTGTTACTAAACATTAACCAGTGATAGATTAATTTTAGCTCTTTGAACACATCTATAACTGACTGATGAAGTAAATACAAAACTCATAAAGAATATACTTTTCATAAGCTCGTTAAATTTTGCACGACATTGTGGCGACAACAATGTGCTTGTTGAATCGAGCACTTGGAACAGCTTTGGCAGCCGCTTCTGAATACCAGCTTTCGTTGTAGGCTGAAGTTAACAAGCAACTCCCTTCAATCATACAACTTAAATGTTCGTTACTGAACGAGATTTACAGGTATAAATTTGTGCCTGGTTTGAGTCTTTAAATCATACGCAAAACAGCGATTATGTTTGTGGGTATAACACAAAAAGTCCTGTAGGGTAATTTGCTAAAACTAAGCAAATTATAGACTGTAGTAAACGGAACAAAAATACTTGAAGTGCCCTTTATGTATATTATTGTTTGTAAACCATTGCTAAACAGAGACTGTTAATTTTAGTAAACATTACTTTTAATCTTACTCTATTACATCACTTTAAATACTTTTATAAATATTTTATATCGCTATATGTTGGCGCGCATAAATACTAAATCAGTTGATTATTGCATTTTGATTGACTCCCCAATTACGCAACCGATAACAGCCCCATTTCAACATGAAATACGGAGTTGTAGACCCTATCCCTGAACAGGAGTCGATAAATCCAAATAGTTGTATACATACGTATAAACGCACAGCCTTACACAATTTCAGCTACATCTTTTGATTGGTTCCTGAATTATACAAGTTGCAGCAAAATTTCGTTAATTATATGCAAATTAAATCACATGTAAAGTTACTTTAGCTAATTCGTCCACTTACAGAATCAATAACAGTAAAATACAGGCTCATTTTAACATGAAATATAAAATTTTTAAACCTTATTCCTGAGAAAATCGAGTTTGATAAAAATAATTACAGATACATTTAAAACTCTTAGCCTTAGACGAACCGTTTAGAAACAAACTTAGACACATTCCTCCATTAGTTGCTGCATTGTAAGAGTTGCCACAAAATTTCACAAATTGCATGGTATACTGCACATTTTACAAGCACAAGCACCTAGCTATGTAATATATTTTTTATTAAAAGTAGGAAATTTTGATTTTCAGTTTTTAACGATTTATAATACATCTTATTTAATTTTCGGGATGTAGCGTGCGCACATATTCATTTTTTCAAAAACTTAGGGGCGATCCATGATTTTTTCAGAATTAATGTATGCTGTTATCTAGGTTACATCCAGCTGTAAAGATTTACCTTTAATTTAGTACAAGCTTAATCGACAAAATCCTTTACCATCTGCAGGCGTTGCTTTCACCATAAGCACTTTTAATAGCTCAGGTGGATTCAAAATTATAACTTACCCAAAAATTTAGAAAGAAATTGTCAAATATGTTTTTCCATTGTGAAAACCAGGACTAAACTTTTAAAAGGACTGACCCATATTCCAGTTCATACTAGATGCTCGCGGGGACGGTTCATAAGTTCCAATAACACCTCTTTAGTTTTTTTTATGCTTATGCCACATAAAAAGTAAACTGACAATAAAATATCCCACAAAAACGATCAAAAAGCTGCTGTACGATAGCTTCCGATGTTAGAGTATTGTAGCCAATACCTTTCTCATTCGAAAGGCCAACAATTAATGTATTCATTCTGCTAGTTTAGTAACTAAATAAATTTTTTTAATTGTACGTGGCAGTATACCTAAGTTAGCTAGCTATTTTTATACTGTAGTTGACGAAATTAAATCGATGGTGGTATGGCTAAAAACAAATATCGTAGCAATAGGTCCGTAAGTTGAAGACACCTATAATATAACTTTTCATAACAAAAATATTGCACTTACAAGTAAACTGTGTAAACATTACTTTTATTAAGGAAATTCATGGTTCCTTTTGTAACATACATCGCGGCACCATTTTGAAATAAAATAAATGATTTTTGTACACGTTATTAGTTGGTCATAGGGCAGATTGGTTGGCCTCACATAACAGAAGCAATTAGATTACAACATGTGTTATACACAGTATAACTCGTGCATGCTCATACCGGTACAAAGAGCTTATCCTCTGAGGCGTCGAGGCGTCAACTCACTTGGCAAGTGCCCCAAAGCCTTGGCGGCGGCGCAGACGCCGAACCTTTACTCGTCCCATCCCCCGTCCGCCGGCTGACCACCCCGCAGGACCCGGCTGCCCCATCCCCTTCGAGACCTTGGACCTCGGCCATGTGTTGTATCCATATATACTCCATAGGCTGGATTTCTACATTTTGTATCGTAAATATAAAAAGAATGCTGCAACGAGTGCTTAGAATCGACGTAAGTTACGGCATGTTAATGACTAGTGTCAATATGCATAATGCATTAACGCACCTAGAGTGCGGCCCAAGTGGCCTTATCCTCCCAAACATGATCAACAGAAATACGTTATCAAGGGTGGCTATTTTGTTGAAACCGTCTCCCCTAAATCCAGGGATGTGACGATGCCCTCCCTACAGCTTGCTCCCTCTGAGCAAGCACTGATATGGCGACGTAAATTAAGACAAAAGAAAGCTTAGCAACACTATGTAGGATGCGCGTAAAGTGTTTTCGGTTCGCGGCAGACGTCCAGCTGCGTCGTAACCTTCAGATGCGTGATATATCTGATTATGCAATACATAATGTGTTTATTCTACAATTTTCACATTTCAAAAGTGTAAAAACCAATAAGCTCATGAAGTGTGCTAATATTTAAATTACTGTGAAAAACACAATATATATTTGTGTCCAAACACAATATTTAGTTAAGGATATGTATATTAACTACCCGTTTACTAAGGGATATCACGCCGAAGACTTACCTTCATATCAACCATCTTTTCCATCAACGTTTCTAATATCTGTTTCACGGCGTCACAGTCGTACTCTGCAACTTCTTTCGAATAATCATAATATTGATTTTTATGTGACTCACAACCATACGATATTTCACTATGAGGCGTCAAACCTTCAGAAGGAACTTGCGAAACAGCAGCCGCGCTATACGATGCGCCCGCAGACTGCAATGGAGGCGTAGGTGGTATGTCGAATCGTGGTGGCGGAATGAAACCTTCTTTGAAGTCACCAACCGCCAATTCTGTGCTGGAGTTTGAAGGATAAAAATTATATTCGGTTGCTAAAGTGTTACTCGGCTGTTCTATTGTAGGCAACGTCACGTTGCTTGTTCCTGACACAGTAGCGGGCTGTTCTTCGCTTTCCGTGCTGTTCTCAGGTGGTGCTATAGAAACATGTAGTTGTGGATGTGTTGGCATCGGTGCCAGAGGCGGTGGGAGATTCGGTGGATTGAGCAGTGGCGGAACCACTGAAAAATACGTTCGCTTACACAACGGAATCGTTGGCGGCTAAACTATGTGCTTTAGGCAATTCGTATAATATTAGTGCTTCATTACTCACCAAATATCACTTACAGGCCATATTTATATATATAGCTGTTGATTTTTTATTATACCTATAAAATAATTTTGTAACATATAAGAATTTCGGATTATTCGTCAGTGTTCACCATCAGGAGTCACTAAATATGGTGAGGAAAATCAAGTCCTTTAACAAAATTTACACCTAACTTGACCGATTACCAGTATCAATTTCAGCAAATCTTGGCAATGTCGCAACTATGGCCGACAGTTTTGATAAACTGAAAGTCGCCGATGCCGACGTTTGAAATAGTAAAAGGAATTACCTTCAAACACTTGCTACAAACAGTGAGCAATATTCTATTATTTCGCAACATGAGCAAATGTTGCTCAAAATTTGAAAACATTCAGTAAATTCAATTTTTGTTGATGACCAAGCCTATATAGCTCAGAATGATGGCATAGATATAGGCGGCATGTATGCAGTAAATTAGTATTTACGTAGTTTTTATGACGCCGTTAGCAGACGCCGTTAGCTGACGTTTGGGGTCGGTAGTTCATCGTTAGAGAAAGAACATCTTGATGCGGGGAATTCGGGATCTACAGTCTCCCGATTTGGTATTGGGGGTTAGTATAAAATTCATATAAAGACCTTAGCTCAGGCTAAAGGCGTGTTCACACGCTTATAAATGAGCAAATAGTTTGAGCGTGCGAGCACACCTTAAGGCTTAGGCTTAGTACATCGACAACAGCATAGCATGCATTTAACTTTCGTCACTAAAAGTTGCATTGGCCTTGAAAACAATAAGGTAAAAATAATGCAAAATATGCAGTAGCTGAATATGTGCTAAATACTTTGATAAATCTTGAATATCTTGAATCATCAAATGACCTGAAATTATGTTTTTTGAAAACATAAAAATTTTTGAAGGAGAGTTTGTAATTCACGTTTCTTATTTTATTATAATTGTTAATCTATATGAGAGTATTTACACTTTAATAAAAACAACGTTTTGAATGACGAAATTTCTCGAAAAATATCGGTGTATTTTTGGTTAACTACCAACGGTATCGCAACTCTTGTATCTGCTTATCAGAACGCGTCCACAGCGTTCACTGCATTACTGTCATTCTTCGTGGAGATATGATACTTGTTTGCGAAATATTTACGCAAAACAAAAAAACGTGTTTAAACAACTCCGTAAAGATAACCCCTCTATTTCAGTAGTGACACCAATCGCAATCGAAAAACATAGAATAACAACCGAAACAACTCTACACAATAATACTAAAAATTAGCTACACTCAGTTATGCAGATTCAGTGTCACCACAATTGACGTATATGACCAAGTCATCAACATCACAACAACTTGCTCTGGGGACACTGCATCTCATTGGTATGAGGACGTGAGGAAAACAAAATAACACACACCAAAATAATTGTTCTGGTAAGATGCCACAGCTATATAGCCGATATTTAAATACCGACAAATTTGAGGCCGATATGACGATTTCAGGCACGCACCTTATACGTCGATGTGGAAAAACCTTACATCCGCGAACGGAGTACGATTAATTAGCAACTTGCGGAAATGACCCTGAGGGCGATCGCTTCCAATAACAAAAAATGTCGATACATCAATATCGACAAGCCCGTGGATCAGTTTGTAAATCATGATCAAATCGTTCCTCAAGTGTGTGATCTCCAACCTTTCCAGGCCTAAATAGAGAAGAAGTTCTTTATAAGGTAACGATATTATCCAACGTATTAACCTGGTAGTGTGTCGTTGGATAGATTCCATAATCTGCTTATCACGTTCGTAAAAAGGACACCAGGCGACGGTGGCATATTCAACGTGGAGACGCACCAAGGCTTCGTCCAGCAGCAACCATTTTTGCTTACGCCATGACTGTATGGTTCAATTAAGCAAACCAATCATTTTCTTAGCTTTGCTAGCTGCGGCTGCACAATGGCTAGATAATCTGAAATCTGGCGCAATCAAAACACCGAGATCCCTGATGAAACTGACAAATTATTATTACACCAATTATAAACATAACAAGGGTTGCTTCGTCCACAGTGTACAGATGTTTTTCCATTGACCATTGCACAATGGCTAGATAACCTGAGATCTGGCGCAATCAAAACACCGAGATCCCTGATGAAACTGACAAATTATCATTACACAAATTATAAACAGAACAAGGGTTGCTTCGTCCACAGTGCATAGATGTTTTTCCATTGACCATTAAACTGACCACTTTTACGCACTGCGTTTAAATATGTTTGCGCATCGTCTATTGTTATTAGAAAAGGACATTTCGTAAGAATACGACACGGCAATGCCACATTATCAGCGAACTTGAACAGCGGGGCGGTAACATACTCATCCAAGTCATTTACGAAGATAAAAACAACAACCGTACCAAAACCGTGCCTTATGGTGCCCCATTATCGACGTTGCACTACGAAGAATCGACCCCTTTAACGAACATTCGTTGTTTGCGATTCATTAGTAAATTATGGAGCCAGACTGGTTTTCCGAAAACTGCCAAACATTTCCAACTTGTTCAGAACAGATTTATGATTGAATCGCAATTTGAATTGCAAACGAAATCTACGCAAACCACATCGAGACAACTACCGTCATCAATAAGTGCAGTAGCAAAATTTAAGTGCTTCAAAAATTGAGTACCTGTTGATCTCTCAGCGATAAATTCATGTTGAGAGTCATGCAATAATCCATGAAAGGACACAAAGGCTATCAGGTTATCGTGAATCCAGGATTCCATTAATTTACAAGAACTGGAAGTGAAGCTTATGGGTCTATAACTGCTTATTTTATTATATGGGCCTTTTCACGAACTGGCACGGCAGTAGCTAATTCTCGGCCATCATTATATGTGACGGTTAACTGTATCATTTTGCACATATCGCACAGGCACTACTTTACAACAACAAAATTTTTGAGAAATTATTTAAGTACTTATATTTGTCGAAGCTCGGTCGGCGGGGTAGTCATCAGAGGACAAATCCCGCCCGTGGACTTGCTTCATTTTTACCAATTTTACCCCAATATATACTAAAATTTATGGAGCTTCGGGAGGAGGGAAGTAGATACGGCTTGAGGGGAGGGGTCCGACCCTTGGAAAGTGGGGTAACACTCCCTACCAACTATCGAAATCTATGACTTTAAGTTAATACAAGAAGTTAATAAATAACACTTGTTTTCATACAACGAGTTACTGACCCCAACATGAATATGGTTAGAAAGGTACAGGATCTACTTACAACTAACCTAGGTTGCGGTCTTAATAAAAAATATGTCTAAGGCTACTTTTTGAAGTTATTATCTATTTCGAGGAGACAACGACGACACCACACGGGCGAGAAGTATAGGCCGTACATAACTCAATTATCATACAGTAAAACAGTAATATTACAGCAGCATGTTTATGATCAGTTTGGTTTTTCGGTGTTACACTAATGTCAGGTGTAAATTTAAAGGCACTTTTAAGTAACGCTTAAATCCTTTACTGGTTTAAACAAAGGAATATCTATACCATATAGCTTATCGTGCCTGCGTTTTAAGTGCCTATGTTCAAATACCTTTTTCTAAAGTCTATCTTCGTGCCTCAAGATACGTGGGATATGTTCTGGATACAATGATTTGTGCCTGGCAACGACTTGATGACAGCGCTCATTGACAAAATTAAGTATGTGGAAAAAAGAACAACATTATTGCCATTAACATTACAACGAGAGCATAAGAAGTTCCAAATAGTTTGCGCTAGAAAGTTTGAAAGGCAAGGAAATATAGTTTTCGCGAGATGATTGAAACTGTGTTTTGTGACTTTGAAATACTAATATGCTTAAAACAATAGAATCAACTCTAAAGTTATCAGAAGATATACCTTTCTGTATAACAGTCATAACTTTTATCGAAGAGTTGCTTAAGATTAAATCTAAAGTATTTACACATCGGTTGAAAAATGTGCCAGTTGTGTAAAAGCGCATCAAATGATCCAATTCATAAAAATAATGGATTGATTGCCCGGAAAATGCTCTATTTTCCAGTCAATTTTTGGAAAGTTAAAATCGTCGGTAATTGTTACTGGCAAATTAACATTTGCTAGCGATAAAGTTTTAATTGATCGCTCAATATCGTAATGAGCGTCGTCATCAGGAAGGCGATATAGGCGTACTATTCTATGTCTGGTTGGAAAAAGATACCACCGATCACGATCTCGAAGTCCGCATTATCAATCATTAGAGGCACAGGTTTCAATATTGTGCTCAGTGTTGACACATCCACCACGAGTACATTTTCTGTCGTGGCTTTAGGTAACACCATACATGCGCTTTACAGATTATCCCCCTGTGGCTCAGATTCCATCTCCACTCGGCTCTTTGTCGAACCTCTGACAGTTAGTCTGGCCCCCTGTAGGTCCGCACCCTCCCAACCCACCACCCCACCCCCGCCCCGCACCAAAAGCGTGCGAAAATTTTGGCAAAATAAGCTTAGTTTTGGCAAAAATTGGCAAAAAATATGACAAATTTTGATTCCAAATAGTTTCCAAAATTTAACCCCCGACCCGATGATTTTTCCCGCCGACAGGCTGATCAATCCCTGAGGAGGCCGAAGGCTTTCCGTTTTCCCGGAGCATCCTCTATTCCGCTCCTGGGACGACGAAATTGAGCATGTGTGGATAACATAGGTCGGAGAATAAATCGGTGACTTGGGAATTCCACCATAGAGTCAGAATTAACTTATAACTACTAATGAATGTATTACGAAGTTTAACATGGCTTTGATGGATGAGATCTTGTTTACAATAATGCGATGACTTGACAGTTCGCTTTGCACGACTGTATATATTTAGAGAATTGGCTTAAACCTATCCTCGATATAGTTTTCCGATTGATCATCATTGCGGTCGTTGCTCTTGTTTATACGTTTAATAATAACGTCCGATCCATCAAAACTATAATCCACAAGCTGACGTCTGTCGCCCACACGTCTGTTAGTTAGAACACTCTCTACACAGATAGAGCCTTTCATAGTATGGCACGTATTAATCTGCATTATCCGGATTGCGCATGACTTGTGTGTTTTGTTCGTGAGCAGATTTTCTTACTGCCGCTAACTGAGCTAGGTTCTACACTGTCCTCGAGCTTCTGACGTAAATAAATTTAAACCGTTCAGTACGTTTCAGGCGGCCTCACAATATTTACTTAGCGACAAGTGATTAGACCAGCCACACTTTCAAAAACCAAGGACGAAGTTTAAAGAATTCCCTGCGTCCCAGAACATGTCGGCATTGTCTTGCGTTAGAAAGGTCCACATTCCCCATCCCGAGGAAAGATTCAACTAACACACATTTGTCGAGCGTTTGAATGATGTCATTTGTCATTGCTAGGTCGTGTGTGGAACCCAAGCTGGAGCTTACGATGTATCGACGGTGACGATCCTCGAATTTTCAAGGCCGAATTTTGCGGCACTGGTTACTTGCTTCGCTAGTACTTCGGCTAAGATAAGGGTTGCCATTCCGTTAGTTCATGCATGTTTTCGGACAGTAGGGTCCGAGATCGAGAGCGAGCGCAAAACTATGCCGATGGAGTTTGTAAGTTTTCCGATTTGACTCCTATCACAGTAAAGTAGATCGCAGCGTCTATTTTGAGCTTCGTGTGTTTTGCTTTCCTGCAGCCGCATCATGCAGACACTGCGACCAAATGGTCCATGCGTACTCATTCCTTTTGAATGGAATTTAATACACATGATAAATTATTTACAAGAAGCTGTGCCTTTGGAATTCGTAACAGGAACTCTCCTGAAACGAAATATCGATTATAGGAATGTGATTATTACTGTAAATATATACTCCCAGCGGCATTTCCTGTTCTGCAGCTATGGGCTACGTGAAGTTCTGCGAAAGCCCATAGCTTAGTATAGAAGGCATTTGGTAAACAAGTGGCCATAGCTTAGTATAGAAGGCATTTGGTAAACAAGTGGCCATAGCTTAGTATAGAAGGCATTTGGTAAACAAGTGGCCATAGCTTAGTATAGAAGGCATTTGGTAAACAAGTGGCTATTCTATTTTAAGATGATTAGTGCAGGGCAGAGGATAGTGGTTGAGTTTGAAATTGGACCGAATCAATACTCGGTCACACCCATGTGTGTCGCTGACTGATATAGACTAAACTGATTCTTTTCCCGTGATGTGCCGTATATGTATACCTGTGACAGACGGAACCGGATCACGGGCCGCAGGGTTATTCCTTGTCACATCTGTGACCAGGTCGCTAGACCAAGTTATGTGACTCGGTACTGAGCCGGTCTGATTCGAAACACCAAAACACCCTTCTATGCACTTTATTTAACGTAACAGGACAGCGCCTTTTGCCTTCTTGTTTGGCTGCTCGGCTAATCCATAGAGCCACTCAAGCGCTGGTAAACCAAGCTTTGCGATGACGATTGATGTATTAGGTTAGTAATATGAATCCGACTAGAAGGGAAAACTGTTGGTAGATGGATTACGGGCTTTGTTATGAGTCAAGTCCGTGGCTTGCAAGCTGGAAACACAAGAATTTACTGCCACTATACAGAGGTGTACTTTCCTTATAACACCCGTTTCATATCCAAGTACTTCCAAACTGCACGCATTTCACATACGAATTATTCAAACGATGATACAGCGACTTCCAAGCTATAGTGAAATGGATTACGTCAGATCTTTGCGCGCACAAAAATTTTTGATTCCGTAGGTACCCGCTAAACTCAGATGCATGTCCAGCGCAAATAGGCATGTGATCTATTACGGCCGTTGCATGGCAAATATTAAAAATTTCACTAGTCATATCAGTCGAGTATCATCGGTTCTTAATTACAGTGTTAGATTGTTCATTAATTCGTGATGCTGGAGATTTACTCAAATTTCTATTTTATCATTGACTTAAATAATGCTCGGAAAATTTTTGTCCATTTTGGTGGCAACCTTTTTCTTAGGCGGCCTGTAAAACGATCAGAAAGAAAGAACGTTAATTCCAATATCACATTCAGCAACTGAAAATACTTCCAATTGAACTGCAGATTTGTATTAGCTTTACTACTTTTACCCCTCAAATAAAATGATTCGCAACTTATATTGAAAACTTATACGCCTCAAAGTGACTAAAATCAAATATGAATATAAATAAACTATAATAAGTATTGTTCCCACAAACGGTATCATGTGCCCCATAAATAACTAAGTTTGCCAGAAGACAGGAAATAAATATGTAAATATAAAAACGATGTTGTGACAAAAACAAAAAACCCTAATCTCAAAGGAAATATTATTACTTATGTAGATGATGAGTCTTCGACGGTAAAATATATTAGATAAATAAACACGATATAAAATTGCCTCAAGTCGTAATAAAATATTATAATTGGTAAATAGTGCACGGCAAGGACTAAATAAATAATGGTACAAACCCGGTGAAGGGACTTGCGAAAGGTTGATGCGCCTATGATACATATATCTGTTATATGTAAGATAAACAAATATACATATATGTATACATAAATAATTAAATATAATATATAACTTTTGTTCATACGCATGTAGTTCGTTACCGGTCACAAACTGTTTATAACCCAAACTTTATTATAAAGAATGCATAACTAATGACCGAAAAGCAAGCTGCTACATCGAGATCTTTAAGTCACGCAAACAAAGAATAAATCAAATTAATCGTTTCATGCGTCTTTTGAACATAAAAGCAAACATACTCACAGTTTAGCAAAAGTGAGCAGGTGCCATAGAATCTTTTGCTGAAGTATATAGTTTAGGTTGTGAAGAACCTGAATATCATGACGAATACATCATATTTATTTATACGGCGGATAGTGAAATATAATTCCTGCTTTACTTGGACAAGAGTTCATTCGAAATGTTTTCCAATGGGCAGGGTCATAATTCTGTCAAATGTCCTGCTACAAACTTCAAGCGTTCAATTTTTAATCTATAACTCAAAGGCAGAGAATTATAGAATATATATTTGAAATTTGGCTACAAAAATATTATACTTGCTTCTTTATTGGGACAAGATTTCAACGAATATATGTCACCAATGGCGGATTAACAACGTAGCAAATGTAGCAAATGCTACGGGCCCCGCGGTTTAGGGGCCCCCGCGCGTCCGCAGAGTTAACGCCCCAAAATATAAAGATAACTTGTCAGCATTGTTTAATTCTACATTTTTTCAGACGAATTTATAATTTGGCCGGCATTTGTCTAATATTGCGTCACAATTCGTTTATTACCTCTACTTACTAATTGATTATACTTCGTAGTTCAACAACCACTCGCCATGAACTTAACGCAGAAATCAGTGGATGACATTCGAAACAACGCGTCCAATCTGGTGTCAGCGTACCCTCGGGACTTGGAAGCGGACCTGTTTGAAGAGTTGTTGCAATTCTCATCTCTAGCAAAGACTGACTTCGCCAAACGCTCAGCAAGCCAGCGCGCTCACAACGCCAGTGGTCTTGAACCGACAATCGGTAGCGGTAGTATATCAGCGCCTGACATGCACCAACTCATTGTGGCGAATAACGTACAAACCGTTTTCCCTAATGTGGCGATTGTCCTCCGTATATACCTGAGCCTAATGGTAACAAACTGCTCTGGTGAACGGTCATTTTCGAAGCTAAAGCGGGTGAAGGACGTGTTGCGCTCAAGAATGATGCAGGAGTGGTTAAACATGTTGGTACTAATGAGCATCGAACACGAGATTCTGAGCGAAATGGACACGTCTGCGATTATAGACGAATTTGCATACCGCAAGTCGAGGAAACACGATCTAGTTCCTCGAGAGACGGAACAACAACCAGATGAAACCAGCGGAAACATTAACTGAATGGTACGTTCTAACGATACGACTGATTGATAATTGAATATGTTTGACTTTAAATTGGAATATTCTTGTGGTTTTGGATTTCTCTCTTGTTATTTGATTAACAGATTTGTGTGGACACCGAAAATTTTTTTAAAAATTGGACTTTTCATTATTTTCATTAAAAGCGGGAGTTTTTCATTTGCGTTGGGGCCCCGCGCTTAGATATTGCTACGGGCCTCGCACGAGCTAAATCCGACGCTGTATGTCACTGTCAGGATGTTTCCATTATTCAACAAATTATCCTGCTATCACATTCCTTTATCGAATTTTTCAGGCAATTCTGAAAGTCAGAGCGAATAGAGAATAGATACCTTTACATGTGAATGGCAACTGAATACCTGCTGCGCAATGAATCAGTCTCAGTATTATGTTTTAGCTTTAATTTGTGATGTATATTAATATTAAGGTTTATGGAATTTGGTGAGAATTTGAGTAAATATCGCCTGTACTATTCATCTACAATATTTATAAACACATAGAGAACAAGCTACCCTGTCGGAAACACATACTATGTGTCAAGAACTTTTGTTTGAACACAAAAAAGTTTTCTTCTTAAAAGAAGAATGTCACAGCAGTTATATTGCTATTAACAATACAATTTATGCGCCTGGACTACATATAGTTATTTAAATATAAAGTTTACGACGGTTCAGCATAATATTTGGTTTTTGAAACGTGTCAAATTATTTGACTTCAGCGTTTGCAAATATGCTGTCTATGAAATAGCAAGAATGAATTCAGACCTGGTAAAGTTGATAATATAATTTTCGATGTCATCAATTCTCGGAATTCCTAAATGTTTTCATCTCAATTGTAGTCAACAAATCCGAGACGTTTGCTGCATGCCATTTTTGCCTGGCATGCAGACTCCAGCGGTCGGATCTGAAAAGCTTTGACTATAACAGATACGTGCAGTGCAGTGCAACCAAAGCTGTAATGCACACTCTGACAAAAGATGAAATCAATGTCACAGCCGTCTTCGTGCGTATATATATGTATGCGTGAAATCAGCTAGACAAACAATCAGCTGCACGGTATTTTACAAATGTTTCGCATTGCTTTTTTGAATTTGGGTTTACATTGATAACATTTTGAATATCACAACATGATAGCAATTTCTAGTGAAATACACGAACACAGGAATGAAAGACATCTTGCCAAGCGCTTGTAAGTAATTGACCGAGTCGGCAAAATAACGGAATCGAAAAAAACGACCAAGTGACCAGATCATTTTCTGTTGAAACATTGGTGTGCTTTGCTGAACTGACTTGCTTAGCTATAAAACACTGTTTTATGCTTTTGAACCACTTATTCACAAAAAGAGAAAACATCCCTCTTTCAACCGATCCCGATAGAAATGCACTATAAGATATAGTTTTACCAGAGCTGAGGGTAAACATATTATACACCTAGATTCTGCCGAAGTTTCTGAAGACAAAGAAAAATAAAGCCAATATTTAAGTCAAAAATTTTTTGCTCATTATAAGTTGGATGTATGCGCCTGCTTATTGCGTTCAATCCCATCCGATCCATTTGCTTGTGTATTGCATATAGAGTGTTAACATAGCACCCGATGCAGTAGAGCAAGCACAATTTTTCAATCGGATGGTGTGCTGTTAAAAATACATATACACGCGTGTATGACGGGCGTAGAATTTGGCCGTATCGGATCGAATCCGATGCAATGTCAACCAAAATCATATTGGATTGGAACGGATCGGATCTTTTCGGATCAGGTGCCATGCGAACACGGTCTTAATCGTACACAACTGTAATTATAACTGGGTGTAGAAACGCAAACCTACAACTTCTGGTCATACGTCATAACCAATCGCATTATCCATTCCAACAACGTAAAGGTTATATTTGAGACATCACTGATAACAATAAAAAATCTTGATGCTTCAACAAATTTTAAAAATATATATAACGTAGGCATAACAAACAGAATCGCACCTTTCCTTGTGCCGCAGACTGAAATGGAGGGGAACGAATTATGATTTTGACTTGACCAACTCAATCTATTGGTTAAAATGAAAGTGTTTTCAGACATATACTAGAAGGTACTGTGCAAAAATCATGGAGCCCAGTTTTTCAACGCTGGTAAAAGCTCGGCTTCCATTTCTTGTAAAAATTTTGTATTTCTTATGTATATAAGTTATCTTACTGGAAGACATTAAAATATCGCATTGCCAAGTCCATATCCCTCCACATTTTGAAGATACAGCTACATTATGTACCTATATCTTTTCTAACACAGAACTGCATCTACAACGTTCTTATCACGAGGTATTACTCAAGGCTAGAACTGTACTAAGGAAATATTCTTAATGATACTTTCCGAGAATGTAAAACATTTATATCAAGCGGTCAACGTTTCTCTCGCTAGAAACCCTACAGAGTGACCGGTGTATCGTGACAAACGAGCGATTGGTATGTTAAGGGCTGCACTATATCCGGATCTGCACGCCTTATACGCTGCAAACGATAGAACAGAACATCGATTATAAGTTCACCCCAGATGGCAGCCGTTTTGAAATTTAGAGAAACTAAATAAATGTAGGAGATTTAAATCAATGTGGCACCGCTTCCAAAAATGAATGTAAATTGCAAATTTTTTAACGCTCTGAGTATAACCAATAAATTTTTTGAGTTGGGATCCCTTTTAAACACTAACTTATTCTGCGTTGTTGTTATTTGCGAAATATGGCTACATAATGCAATCATTGATTCGCTTGTACCCTGTGCTGACCAGGCCTTGCATCGCAGTAAAGACAGGATAATGGATAGAGGTGGTGGAATCGCAATTTTCGTCAAAAAGGCATTACGTGCTCAACGGTTACTTCGAACAATGAATACAGAGAAGTGGAACTTTTAGCTGTTGACTTATATATTCCTTCAAAACATCGGATAGCTAGTATGTATAGCGCGCCAACAGCTAGCCAACTTATGCGGCGTTCACGTTATAATGCCCCCCAACGTTTGGATCCTAGGTACATCGAACAGTGTCAGGCACACTGTCAGCAGCAGGGTGTCTTAGACACTCCATGTTTTTTATAAATTTTTTCAATGGTAGCTAGCGAGAGGTATTGGCACTGCTCGACAGTGTGGAGCACACCATTTCTTGTTTGCAATTTTATTGACGGTGCGCGGCATTATCTCGTAAACATTCATATTGTATAGATACAAATATCGAGATTTTTTAAAAAATACACAACACAGCTGATTAAACTGTATTATCTAAAGACGGTGTCAGTTACATTAATTCGCGCCAATTTGGTAGCTAAGGGTGTGTAGGACACTGTGAACAAAAAATGTACTGGCTAGGGTTGTGTCGTACACGCTCAGCAATTGGCCTACGGTATGGGTGTGAGCCTGACTGTCTATATGGTAGGATCACAATTACAGGGGGCCAAAAGTGCCAAACAGCGGGGACATTATAACGTGAACGCCGTACTACTCAGCCGATTTGGCCAACTATATTCAACAAATCTCGAAGATTTCGTGGACACTGACACTTTTGATCGACTTTCGCCTGCCAACCGGATTGGATTGGAACCGTCACTCATGGACAAATACATCTCAAAATAATGGTTTCATAGAATGTAATCAAGAAATTGGGCTTCCTTAGGTGGTCAATTTTCCTACAATATTTAGATTTATTGTTAGCAACGTCGCCTTTGAACGTATGTAACGTTAGCAGTAGTGACTACGTTGCCGATCATGTTTCATTCAACATTGCTATTATGGGATATATAAATCAGGACAGTGTAAATGAACCTATATAATGCATATGACTTTAAAAGGGTGCTATTTATTCGATTAAAACAATAATTATTATCGATTGCTTGGGATTCCATTTTAAACTCAGTTTTTACAATGAATGAAACGTGGGATTTTATTTAGTGATATAATGCTTGTGAGACGTATGTACCCAAAATCATTGTTATAAATAATGACAATAACGCAGTTTACCCTATCAAAAAATTTTTAAAGCGTAAAGTCCAACTTTGGAAATTTGGCAAATTTTCGGCAAATTTTGGATGTAATCTTACTATAGACATAAATGCAATGCTTCCATTGCAAATTTCAAGCGTAACACTGGAAATAAAATTTTCACATCTGGTAACAAAAGTAATCTGTTTAAGTATATCAAAAACAAGATCAATCTATCGGCGTATACTAATCGTACTGATCGCTCGAATATTTTAGCAGTTTTCCGTGTGTTTTCAAAGTGGATAACATCAAACTCCTTGAAAAAGAACCGACAACCGCAGTACAGTGGTGTATTTCTGAAGTTTTTTCAAGCCACTAACCGTTCATGAATATGTAGGAAAAATGAAGCCCAAACACAGCCTTTCTGCTGACGAATTCAGTATTACGTTTTTCATCAAAGTGCTTCGGGACGTATTTTGTTTCCCATTGGCTCATATTTTTAAATGGTTGTCGGTAGATGTTGTAGCTGTTTTTAAAAAGGCGATTCTTGTGAACCATTCAATTACATACCCATATCTATCCTATCAAATTGCTGTAAAATTAAAAATATTTTGTTGATGATTCTATTGTTAAATATGTGTGTAATAATAATTTTTTGTCCGTGTCAACGTGGTGTTTCAAAAAATCCACATGTACGCAAATGTTAGAATGTGTACATAAGGTTGTACATAAATTTTTTTACCCACCAAATCAGGTACTGCAGCTGAAGCTCTGAAAAACTCACTTATGTCTTTAGAAAACGGGACACATATGTGGCGACTGTCGATCGCAACATCCAAATGTAGTGTTTTATATCTGGGAATAATAATCCACAACATTCTTACTATTTGAACGAAAACATAATCCCAGAGCTATCTCAGTGTTGGGATTTGAGAGTTAAACAATTTCTAGTGACCGAGGCCCATCTCTATGCCGTTACTACTAAAGTTTATCGTGTTTTAAATATGCTGTTTCGGTGCTTTATCAACTGAGACAGGACGAACATTATTCGTGGCGTAGATGTCTTCGCCCGGTTCTTTATTTTAGGTGCTACGATGGCGAGTTGTTCGCGATCCGGCATCTCGCTGTTGTTAATGGAATCGTTTATTACAGCTGCGATTAAAGGGCACAACTCATCAATATATTCCTTGATAAAGGTTGTTGGAACGGGATCCAATGAGCAGTATTTCCTATTGTCTGATGTTATAAGTTGGAGCACTTCATCTTCGTCCACTGCAGTTAGATCGAGTTTAGAATATGCGATGGCTGGTGAACTGTAGACAAATTGAGTCTTCGGTGGGAAGCTGGACCTGATAGTCGAAGTCTTGTCAGCGAAGTACGCCGCAAATTTCTCGGCACGGTCTGGAGCAATCGCGCGATGCTACTTGTTACGCAACATCGAGTTTATGACGGACCACTTCTTTGTATTTGGCATCTGGCTTAAGCAAGCTCGCCGATAACAGTTCAGTTTCTTGTGACATAAATCGCGAAACCGAGACTTAGCGATATTGTAGCAGGCGCGGCTTTGTGTGTTTTACGCCATATGCGTTCAATTTCCCTAAGTAACGCTTTAGACCGGCGACACTCTGTGTCAAACCAGAGCGATTCCGGTCTAGCACGTGCAATTTGTGCATGCAAATCGACCACTTGCTCAAGCATTTCATAAAGTTTTTAGCTCCATCGTTATATGAGCATGCAGTAAGTTTGTGGCAGCGAGATGTCAGGTCTGAACGGAACGCCTTAGATTTGAGTCGGTCCCATTGGCGATATTCATGTATCTTCGTAGCACCGTCGGGAATAACTGGCGGTGGAGTTTGACAAATTATGAAGTAAATTATGATCCGAGATTGCAGTTTGAATAACGAATAAAGCTGCTACAAGATCACTGCTTGACTAAGAAAACACCCAGTCGAGTACATTCCCGCGATCGTGAGTTGGCTCACTGACATGCTGCGTTAGGTCAATTGGAGAAGTGAACTCATTGTCTATCATATGTAAGTTCAAGTCGCTTATGATTAATAATATCAGACGAGGACCAAGCGGACAGAAGAGAAAAATCTCGTCAAAGTCTGTGTAGAATGCATTCTGTGAAAGATTCCGCGCTCGATATATTGTTACAGTTAGTATCAAGCAGCCATTAAGGGTGACAGACCCAAGTATAAATTCAAAGCTGAGGAAAGTCATTTTTGCAAATTCTCGACATCACTTATACCGCAGTGATGGATGGGCTATCACAGCAGTTCGTCCTCCACGACTCTTTGATAGCGGCCGAGCCTTAACAAAGAACGTATTTGGCTCGCATTCTTTGAGAGCTATTGTATTCGGATCTTGCATCCACGTTTCTATCAGAGCAAGAAGGTCGAGGATATGATCAACCATTGTCAGCCTTGTAAGCGCCGACTTGTTATTGACTAATCGAGCATTCAATAGTCCAAAAGTAACCGGCTCGACATGTCGTTTGGGTTGACTCGATAGTCATTATTTATTGTCAGAAATGTTATTGTTACTCGCAAGGTTACCAATATCGCAGTAATGCTGTCATTTTATCGGACATCAGCGGAGCTTATTTTGTGGATGATTGGTGGTGGCAGAGGCTCTCTCCCTCGGCGTTGACGAGTTGTGGGTTGCGTTGGCCACTGTTTGTGTTACTGTTGATGCAGCTACAGTGGTGCTGGCTCGGACGTAGTTTGCGTGACGGCTATGCTGGTCGGGAGCACGACACTTGGTTGGGAGATTAAGCCGAGCTTTGGCAGCGTTGTCAAGGATAAAGCGGCGATACTGTACTCCCGGTGGCCAAAAAGAAGGGTGAGTAGCGGAGGGAAGTAGCGCACGTGTAATAACCACGTGGAAGGCTGCGTCTCCACGTTTGAAGTTTGAAGACATAGAGAGGTGCCGGTCCTTGTTTAGTTATGAGGCTTTGAAGCTCAGCGTCGGTGAAGTTGGATCGGAAGCGGAGGACTACAAGGTGAGCCCGCGGTATTGGTTTCGCTAGGACATCTGGTGAAGACGGCCCGGATGCGAGAGTTATGGACGAGTTGTTGTGTCGCCAAGCATCTTGTGCAGTGGTTGCACTTTGCGGTATGACGACTCGCTTTTTATGTCGACAGCTCGATTGTGACGCAACGATTCCACTGTTTCCGTTGTTGGTGCTTGCGAATGCACTGGTTGAGGTTGTGATCGTTTGTGATCTCGGCTGACGTTGATGAAACCACCGCTATCGATGTGTTCGTTTGCACCCATCAGCTGAATACTGACTGTTGAGCCGTCGTGATATGTCCTGTCAACCGTCGTTGCATCATGATGTTTATCGCGGGATTGGTTGCAAGTTACGATAGTGGCTAGCGCGATATCAGAAATCGTATCGATAGCCGCGTTGGGAATGTTGGCGTCGTTACACGTCGCGGCTATTCGGCTCATACGATCACAAAGCGTATCCAGAGAACCCATTGATGTCGATTTGAATTGCTGTCCGTTAATGACTTTTTCTTCGCTTTTCTCAAGCACGTTGTGCTGTACGTTCCGTCCAGTTTCGATTTTTGTTTCGTGACAGATCACGATAACGTGGTTTATCGTTTTGTTTTTTCGGATCACGGCTTTTACTACGGTTACGAAAATGTGGTCTGTTTACACTAATCGTTTGAACCGCTTTTGCGAGATCAGAAACCTGTTGTGTCAAGTCGGTTAGAGTGTTTGAAGAAGTGGATGGTGCGTGAATAACTTCACTACCATCGTTAACTGACCGACATGACTGTGGAATATGCTCAATCATTTTATCTGCGGCTTCAGCTAACCGATCGAGTGGTGTGTTGTCTGCAAGTGCTGACAAAACTACTCGAATTTCGGTTGGGAGTATTTTAAAAAAATCGCAACTTTACTAAATTGTCATTGTTGGGTGCTAGATGTTTGAGATGCCGGAGAGCTGAAGAGGGTTTCTGATCTCCAAGTTCGCTGAGCAATTTACGAAGTTTTTGCTCGGCAGTATCATCAAAATGTTGTATAATTTGGTCTTTTATTTGTTCAAATGTTAAAGTAACTTCGGCACCGCATTGGCGTAACGCCGAAATTGGGACAACTCGTAATAAGCTATTTTTGCGAACAGTCTCTGTTGAGCCTGTTAACATTTGCTGGACGGTCTCGAACCATCGACGAGTGTCTGTTTCAAAAAAATCTGGTAATTTTATGGACTTACCAATATCATCCGCGACTGGTCGTTGGCGGCAATCATTGGGCAGTGGGGGTGGTCGTACGGATGCAAAAAGCGCTTGGAGCATGGCCTCACCGTGCAGGGCCAATTGGGTCACCAAGTCTGCTTTTCTAGTTCCTGCGACTATTTCAAATTCCGGATTATTTTCATTAATCATGCGTAAAACGGTTGTTAATTCTGGAACCGTGTATTGATTTAAATCAATTGGTCCGGGATTAAGTTCTACATCCCCCGCCAATATTAAAAGCCAACAAAGGGAAAACCTATGCCTAGAGGTGACGTAGAGACAAAATCCGAAGCATTCTGAACGAACAGTTTTAACATAATATTTTTGCCGTTTCAGTAAATAGTAGCTCTCTGGTTGACTCAAACTTAATGATACTTGCAATAAACCACTATAAAACCACGATAATTGTGTATTGTCTCCGACATCAATCACATTGTGATGTTTACATTCATTTTTAGAGAAAGAAAGAATGACGAAGACTACCTTTATACACAAAATTGTATTCATTTTGCATATATGTTTTGGAAGCTTTGTTTGAGCGTGTAATGTTACTTGAGATTAATGGAAATCAGTTTGTAATGCAACACATTTTAAACTTTTTTTGTTTCTTGTTATACCACACTTAATCAAGTTTGTAGTGAAAACCGCAAATTATATCAATGCATAAATATACTTACAATTTAATCATTTTACAAAAATGTGTCATCATATAACTTAACTTTGTTGATTGTATCAAAATTCGTTGTGACGATGTCGATAATTATTTTGCGACCATTCGACCGGACCACAAACCAAGTTGACAACTTCCTATCACGTCGGGCTCACCACTTTTGTTGACTCCATTGATATATAAATCTCTTCAATTTGCGTAGAATGCGTAACAAGTTAGCAGGCCAGGAACGCTCTACGGTCACGGTGTAGGTTGATCACAAGAATTTGGAGTTACGCTTTGCCAAACAGCCTGACAAAAATTGCTTGATGATTGAGAAGCATAAGTTTATTGCATTGACCGGCAAACTTCACAACAACATAAATAACAACTGCTCATTCCTTTGCGGCACCATATAGTGACCACATATCACTTTTTGTAATTGAGTTTTACAATATAAAACACGTACTGTTTGTATTTAGTAATTTGCCGTCCAGTAAAGTCAGTAAAACTCTTATCTTAGACTGAAAACTCTACCGCAGAACACCAAATTCAACTGAACTCGTTCGCACTCCAGAATTTTTTTTTCGAAACTGGACGGAACGTACAGCACACACGTTCTTGCGATTTTAGCTACACAATAATATCTCGCAGATAAGATTATATATTGCTAGTAAGTAGTCTGGTATAACGCACCAGCACGTCTATTCACCCTTGTTCTTCACATAGAACTGAATGCAATTCGGTTAAACCCCAATTGATAACTAGAGGTTGATAACTACATTTTTATCGTTTTTATCGGTGAATCATGTTTAATTTATGCGAAATTCAGCGAGTAAGAGGCAAGATCTTTTCCAATCTTCTCGTTTTTGTCTATGCCAGTTTTTCTTCTTATATCGTCTCACTACTGCATGGACAGTGTGGTGTAAGGCATACTATATAACATTACTTCTGTAATAAGGCTAGCTTGTCCGGTTAAACATTTTTTGTTAAAATATACCTATCACTCTCGAGGTAATATTATAATCATGCATGCTCATAGTGAACAAGAGGATTATCTGCCCTGAGGCTCAAACTCATCCTCCCCCGGGACCTCGTAAATCTCCAACTAACACCCCACCTCCGACCGCGCCGAGATCTTAGCAAAAGCAAAAATCTGGCAAAAATGAGCAAAAATTGGCCAAAATTGTGAAGGAAACGGGGAAAATTGGTAAATAATGGGCAAAAATCGGTAAAATAAGTGCCAAAAAAATTTAAAAGGGTGGATGTCGTGGTTAGTAAGAAAAAATGCACGAAATATAGAATTTGTTAGTACATATTCCCCTGGTGCGAAGCTACGGGTCTGTTTAGGGTGTGAAACACAGACTCCCCTGTCCCAACTCGCACCCTTTAGCGATTTGGAACAACATACCCATTCATTTTGCTACTCATATATCATAATTGCAGAACCCTTAAAATTCCGTGAGTCCCACCTGCGTAGTTGCTTTCGCTAGTGCCCGTGCGTCTTTCTATTATTCAATACACCAATATTAAGGTAGTTTAACTGTACAGCCTACCTTAGCTGAGAGCTTTTAAATTGTCAATACCAGAAGGAAAAAACAAATCTTCCGATTCAACAACCAAAAACATACTACAGCTGCTTGCGACGACCCAGAAACTATACTGCGGTAGAGTTTTCAGTCTAAGATAAGAGTTTTACTGACTTTACTGGACCGGCAAATTACTGAATACAAACAGTACGTGTTTTATATTGTAAAACTCAATTACAAAAAGTGATATGTGGTCACTATATGGTGCCGCAAAGGAATCTTACAGTTGTTATTTATGTTGTTGTGAAGTTTGCCGGTCAATGCAATAAAATTATGCTGCTCCAATCATCAAGCAATTTTTGTCAGGCTGTTTGGCAAAGCGTGAACTCCAAATTCTTGTGATCAACCTACACCGCTACCGTAGAGCGTTCCTGGCCTGCTAACTTGTTTACGCATTTTATGTGAATTGAAGAGATTTATATATCAATCGCGGAGTCAACAAAAAGTGGTGAGCCCGACGTGATAGGAAGTTGTCAATGAGAGTTTGTGGTCCGGTCGAATGGTCGCAAAATAATTATCGACATCGTCACAACGAATTTTGATACAATCAACAAAGTTAAGTTATATGATGACACATTTTTGTAAAAAAATGATCTAAATTGTAAAGTATATTTATGCATTGATATAATTTGCGGTTTTCACTACAAACTTGATTAAGTGTGGTATAACAAGAAACAAAAAAAGTTTAAAATGTGTTGCATTACAAACTGATTTCCATTAATCTCAAGTAACATGACACGCTCAAACAAAGCTTCTAAAACATATATGCAAAATGAATGCAAGTTTGTGGATAAAGGTAGTCTTCGTCATTCTTTCTTTCTCTAAAAATGAATGTAAACATCACAATGTGATTGATGTCAGTTTAAAATATACAATATTATTTTGGCTTTTATAGTGGTTTATTTGCAAGTATCACTGAGTTTGAGCTAACCAGAGAGCTACTATTTACTGAAACGGCAAAAATATTATGTTAAAACTGTTCGTTCAGAATGCTTCGGATTTTGTCTCTACGTCACCTCTAGGCATAGGTTTTCCCTTTGTTGGCTTTTAATATTGCGGGGGGATGTAGAACTTAATCCCGGACCAATTGATTTAAATCAATACACGGTTCCAGAATT
>JASANE010024114.1:0-32787 GCA_030248225.1 Trileptium ribeirensis | reverse complement strand
CAAATTCACTTTTACAATGGGTCGAACTAAATATTTTTGTACAAATTATTTTTAGAAAATATTCAGAACTTTCTCTGCACAGGACGCGTTAGTAGAGCAGCGAATTTTCCCATCACCATGCGGTATAGTTCATATTAAAGTTGTTGGAGCCGATTTGAAGGTACATACATCAAAAGTGTTGTTTTAGAAACACAAAAAAATTTTATGAGATGTAGGGCAGCCGTTGAAAGCAGCTCAATGGTTTACGATAATACTTTGACATGCAATGTAGAAACACGTTTAGTAGTAAGACTCATTGATACAGATTCGAAGGACATTGAATTTCTGACTGTAGCAGATTGCAATAGGATGTTGTATGTTGCATTTGTAATAGGTGAACTATCTACAAGAGTAAACTAAAACTATTTCTATATATATGGTTTTATATCATATAGATTTCACTATTTTTAATTGGTGCTCTTAGTTATGAAACTAAACTTCATCTCATGTCCAGAAATGTTCAATAGAAATTGTTCAACGTACTTCGTGCATCAAGTGCTTGCTACATCCAAGTGGGACCTAACATATGATTGAAGGTCACGTCTTATCGAATTTTATCGAATAAAGATGAATAGCCGTGCTGGTGCGTTGCACTATAATATTCTATAAGGTTACTGTAAAATTATCAGTAAACTCTTGTTCATACAACTGCTGGATCGTTGATATGCCGACAGTATCACCAAATTAATTGTGCATTAACAAACAGAGCCATTGAAGCAAAATGGCTGTTCAACCGCAAAAAAGCATAAACAATCGCTAAAATCTCACGCCTCATCAACGCTATATACATCATAAATACCTACAAAACCGAATGCAGAAACTATGCTTCCACTAAAATGCTGCGAATGCCAACACGATGGTGGCAAGAACTACTTTAAACTGTCAGCACAATGGATTCCTTTCTGTTGTGCCACAGTAGGTCCGATTCTGGCAGATTCTATCGCGATTATTTTAGCAGTATTACCACAAATCTCGAGCTCGGAGGAAACGATACATGATACAGGTGATGAGGATAGCACTAGCGAT
Organism: Trileptium ribeirensis; assembly: GCA_030248225.1. Taxonomy (NCBI): domain Eukaryota; kingdom Metazoa; phylum Nematoda; class Enoplea; order Enoplida; family Thoracostomopsidae; genus Trileptium; species Trileptium ribeirensis. The sequence continues at coordinate 31,722 of JASANE010024114.1, read as the reverse complement.
TTCGCAAACATAACGAACAAAATTCGCCTCAGCTCAGATTGTGGCAAAAACAAATAATACTGTTAGAGTAGTTCATGCTGACTTAACTCATGATGGACGCTGCTCGACGTCATTGTGTCCTCAGTAGACACGGAAACGGCAACGACTTCGAAGATTCCTCAAATATCGTAAAAAGATTAGAACCGTAACCATCCATTGTGGAAGTCTATAGGACGGGTCTATATCACACCGTTAACAAAGACTGCAATCGTCTACTCAAAGAACGTTTTCCTAATCGTCTACTGAGGATACTCAAAGCACGTTTTCCTTCGTCTGGCGTAGCCAATGCAGTAATGCATCAAGCTCCCCGTCTCAAAGGAATAAGTGGCATGTCGGAAATTATTTAACGTAGATCAGTGACTGAAGAAGATTTTTGTCTTATGTAGAACAGCAAAACAGTTGAATTGTTATCTTGTCTCTACATTGGGAAATACTGATCGATACGTTGTTGTCAAGAGAGACTCGTTCTTTTCAAAGGTTGCAGCCTAAACAATGCCTGACTAGTCGGTGGAAAGTTAACTGAACTGGTTCACGATTTCAGCGGCACAGCTCGGTAAACTCAGCGTAAATTTAAACTAAATGGTGGGGTGGATTGCTCAAGTAATTGTGTAATAAGTGCTGTGTGCAAGAACAAGACTAGCAGATATTGAATTGTTTATACTTTAATGCACATAGCATAAAACTGTGCGACCTCCAGGCAATGGTGGACATGGTAAGTTATGCAGCAATATTTTTTACAGAAAGTGTTTCGAAATAGCATGTACTATACAAGAGGCGCAGGTATGGTTATCATGGTTAGCAGTAACGGTAAGTTTGTTCCGGTTTGCAGAAATGAATTCTGGCAACTCTTAAAGTTGTTGCACATGATGTTCTTATACCAACAAGCATAGTTTAGGATATATTTATCGGCCACATAAGGCATCAGATAATCATAATTTGCTTCTGTGGCAGCATTTAAATGAACTAACCCGTGTTTCATACCCAATCATTATATCTGTGACATTAATCTTCCATTTGTACTCAAAACTGGCCCCAGCCGCAGCTAGTTGCATCACTAAATGTTCCACATGTCCATTCAGGTCCTAGCAAGCTCAGACCAAATTGCAAATGTGATTATAAAACAGCCTAATTTATAGATATAAATATTGTATTGCGAAGCATTGACTGGTACTCGCAACACGAAAGATATACTCTGTTATCCACTGTCACATATTTTTGAGCAATGTTTCAATAATGGTAGTCTACCGCAAGAGTGGCTATGGGCAGATGTAGTTCCTACATACCCAACTAAGTGTTCTAACTACAACCCAATATAGCTTCTGTCAAACATTTCCAATTTTAAGGAAAGTATTATTAATGAAGCGCTTATTGAACATTGGCAAAAAATAGTCTTTTGACTAAACATGAATATTATCGAAACACTCAACCACAACGCAGCTTATCCATTGCTTGGCCGACTGGATACGTTAACTGGATGACAGGAAATTCGCATATGTAGCTATTGTTGACTTTGCTCGCGCATTTGAAACAGTGTCATATACAAAACTCATTCATAAATTAAATTGGTTTTAGAATTAATGGGCTCGCTAGGTCTTAGTTAATTGTATTTTTGAGTAACAGAAAATTTCTATTAAACTAAACAGAGAATTCTCTGATCACTTTGATGTTAAGTCTGGATGTGATATTAATTCTATTCAAAGTATACAATGCTAGTTTTCACATAATCTGTGTGCCTAATCAGTGCTATGCTGATGAATTAGTTTTGCTTAAAGTGGTACTATTGGAACTGAGGTGATTTCGTTTTGATCTCAGTATGGTATATAAGCTTCTGCACGGAGATGTGTCTATTGACGCCTCCAGATTTTTCGACATATGGCATATAAACCCTGACGATCATTCTCTGAAATTGTACAAAATAAAATTTTAATACAATGTATCGAAACACTTTTTAACCGTGTGTGTTTTCAGCATATGGGATTTCTTTTCCGAATATGTAAATGGTAAACCGCTTATGATTACCCCAAACTTAAAACGGTTTCAACATCTATTATTAAATTTTTTCGAAGCATTAAAAATACGACAGACACCTATAGTCAGCCATAAGTGGATGGTTTCGACCCTTGGCTGGTTCACACTTTATTAACAAATGAAATAGTAATTTATTTTATTGCATTCTAAATAATGTATCGTATTTTCAAATAGCTGATAAAATTGCTCTCAGTAAGTCATACCCTAATAATCAGGTTAGCTATGATCGCCTTAATGCGGCGTTTACGTTATAATGTTCCCAACACTTTTCGAACCTATCTACCCTACAAAATTGTCAGGCACACTGTCAACGACAGGGCATCTTAGACACCACATGTTTATTATATATCTTTTCAAGGGTAGCTTACTAGGGGTATTGTCACTTTTAGACCGAGTCAAGCTACATTGTGTCTTCTTTGTGACGGTGTATGGCATTTCGTCAGCATGCATATGGTCTAGAAACAAATATCGAGATTCTTAAAATAAGTACATAGCGCAACTGGCTAATACATCGCATTAGCTACAATCGGTGTGAGTTACTGTTAATTTGCGCAAATTGGTAGCCAAGGGTGTACGACACCGTAAACAAAAATGTAGTAGCTATGGCACCCTCGCAAATTGATTTACGGTATGGGCGTGACCACGGGTTGAACAGTGGGGTTTTCGAACAAAATTATCAAATCACATTTACTTAAAAAGTGGGGGGAAGCGATCGGCCTGAGGCGTAGTATAAATACGCATTCGAAACTTGACAAAGTGTGATTTAGGTTTTGGTTGACTCCCGTACGCTAAAAGCTAGAGGGACGGGTTGCAGAACCCCTGACTTCCGCTAGTCACGCCAGACGTCATTGATACGCTGCTAACGACAATGTAACACAGTGACGTAATTCTTCAATTCCGTCATGAGTGAGAACACCAACTAGGCATTGTTTTTGAAGCAACTTAAAAATAAAGCACAATAATCGTCATTCATTTGTCACTGATTCTGTGGCTATAAATCTATCTGAAGCAAATAGGTTTGCATCTTATTTCCTTCTATCAATTCCACATTTTGAGCAAAAAACTCTGACCGAAAGTATAAAATTCTTCATTAATATATATTTTGTCATATGTTTGAGATTGATTTTATCGCTCATGGCTTGGCGTTTCCCAATGGAGTGCCGGGACCAGGTGATCCCGGAATAGATGATTACGATATATTTAAAAGCGCTGGCATTTTTATCGAAACTCAACGAACTGAAGGTTAGCCAATATTGTGACCACGGATTTAAATAATTATATTTACGGTCAATTTATTCTATTAAGTATTTATGTTCAATGTAATTTATTGAGCAAATGCCTGGCCGCTGTTAGAAATTGCACCAAAGAAGACATATTTATAGCAAGTAATGCGGAATTTATTGCCATCGCCAAAACCTCAAACGAATATGGTATTCATAGTGCAAAATTGTACGCTTCTCCGCGAATCGACTTTTAAACAAATTCTTTGCGCGTTGCATTTATGGATCATAGTTGATAATGTGTTCGTAATAAAACTCCTGCGTGACATGCTCGTACATAACAGTAGTTGGAAACTCAATAAATTCCCGAATCGACATAGTGTAGCTGACAAAATGCACACCACATCCTTAAAGCGGCTAAATCATCTGGTTTTATTTTGTTGTAAAAGTGCCTTTTTATTCTTTTACAAATGCATGTATGTAACTTCTGCCACTATTGGGTCGGAAAATGATTTAGTAACTTTACAGTTATAGCTTTAGAAGACTAACGTTGCCTAAACTAGACTGTAGGCAAGCTTAAATATGATTTGCAATTAATTCGTGTTTGTGATTCTAATCGCATTACACAACACTCTTTTATGCATAGATATGTCAAGTTTGTCCATACTGTTTTCGATGCATTCTGCAATACTGTAGACATTAACAGTTACAGGTTATAAAAGGCGAAATAGAAATTTATACTTGAAATCCTATGTAAAAAAAGTGGTCCACCATATATAAGCACTTTTGTACAGTAAATTCCGAACGATTCAGTGAAAATACACGGGCGACACCGCGATTATGAGCGACCATAAATAAATATTGCACTTTTGTACAGTAAATTCCGAACGATTCAGTGAAAATACACGGGCGACACCACGATTATGAGCGACCATAAATAAATATTGGACAGATTAATGTTTTTGTACCAATTCTCTTAAGCTCTTTATTCTGCACACATCGACTGCGTTTAACGAAACCACGATTATATGTATTGCAATAAATTTGATGTACGGCTTATGATAGGCCAATAAAACTATATATTATATGAGAAACGTTTTTTTGCCACATGAGTCACGTCCAATGTCAATTTTGTAATGGCCACGTGACATTTGACGTCAACATAATAAGTCGCGACATGTGACGTTACGTGACGTATGGTGTGACCATGTACAATTTTTAATGGTCACGTGACACTATAAATAACTTTGATACAAAACAAAGGGTAGTACGTGTATAAATCTGACAACAGCTAAGGAATAACCGATGTAAGAATATACATATGAAACCGATATAAGCATTATAACTATTTTTGTAGAGGTCATATGCCTTTATGAGCCGGGAAGTATGTTTATGGGGATCCGTTTCGACTTATCTTTGTTCCAAGATAGATATTTTGCATATTTTTTTGTGCTTTGTGGGATAGCTCAAAAACGAATAAAAACTCCATCACATGCCTTATGATCTCTTTTGCTAACTCAGCTCTAACTCTAAACATGATAACACCAACTTTTGTAAGTGCTCCGATTATATTAAATATTTTAAATAGTTACATTAAATATTAAATTGTTATATTAAATTATATGCGATTATACTAAATAATTTAGTCTTAGATTAGGCTTTATTGAGTCGCAGATCATAAACATGCCTGAAACGTACACTAAACCTTTGAGCACGTAAAACTAGGCACATGGCAATCTGTTTTCAAATTATTGGAGTGGCAATAAGGTTCCGGATATCGTGAGACTCCTGAAACGCCCGTATTTAATAATAAACTAAACTATTTTTTCAGATTATTTTTATTTATTTCTGCTAGCAAAGTCTTTTTACCGTTTCACGCAGGAGTTAATTTGTGTCGTGCAACGTTTAGAAAGCTCAAACCGGCGCTAGGGATCGAACCGTAATGGTACGGGTGAAATTTGTATGCGCAAACCGCTACGCTATCAAGGAACCGTTGCTCGGTTCCTTAAGGAACCTCACAATTTGTTCATCGACATTATTAAAAAGTTTCACAGTGTATGCGCTTCTAGAAAGCATACTCGCGGTATTGATATCATTACAAAATCCCCTCTATTAGAAAATCCAGATCAAGAAATATGTTTCGAATTAATATCGATGTAAATTTTATTGTTATCAACTTTAGATTAGGTTACGGCTCGAGCAAATTCGCATGTTAGATAGACGACGTATTTATGGTTGCAGTTGGTTTCGTCAAAGCTCCAAATTTTACGACAGAATGTTGCATAAATCATTTTAAAAAGACAAAATCAGTGCAAATACTCTCTCATCCATTTCTACCTTTATCAATGAATTAATGTGTTTAATTCACTTTATACTGGACATATGAACTTGAGTATTGTACCTGTAATTACAACGCCTTGTTAGACAGACTTTCCGCAAGACAACAGAGGTACCAAAACCTCCGATCTGAAGCAAAATTTTACTTATATAACCGGCTGAAACTATAATCAGTTTGGCTAATCCTATAAATAGTGTTAATGCTATTTCAATGCGCACTTGTAAAGAAATTAAGGAATCAAGACTGTCTGTTTTGCGTCAATATCTTGTACATTTTTCTGCACACGTTTTTATTGTATAATCAAATTTGTATGTAATTACCAGAAGCAAATTTGGATGAAATTAGCATAGTCCGGCATAATGTAGTTATAACAGTAACGTGATCCAAACATCCAACCTCATAATTGTTAGAACAGTAACGTAATCTAAATATTTTCTAATGCATCATTTACCTTAGGTGTGTGCCCCTTGAGCCATATTCAGTCAACAGTCAAATATGGCTCGTGATATTACGGCATAGTGGATCTCGTTCCTTGAAAGTAAAATTCACATCCTAGCTTGACCAATACGCTTGTAAAAGTCGCGTCAGCCTTTGTAGCGTATATATTTAGTACTATCTTCTATTATAAAATACGCATACGGGAGAGGGGGAGGTTGTCGGGAGTAGATGGAGATAGGTCTACCCTTAGCTTAACCCAGGCGATGATCCCGCCTACCGTCTACTATCTCTAAACCGACCGATCTCCTATACCTATGGCATAGATGCGCCTAGGGGTTACACCATGAGGCATGGGACCCCTCTCGACAGGCCGAATCGCCGCCCTCCGACTGGTCAGTGAACCGAGTCTTATCGGCTCCGCAGGTGCCAAACAGTTGGGTGGCGAAGGTGCCGCACCCCTCTCCAGCCCAAACGAAGACGCACACCCTATTCCCCCTAGTGCTTAAGGCATCGCCCCGCCTCCTGTCTCACGCCGACGGCACCGCACCACCATCGCCTAAGGGGCCGCACTTCCGCCTTCGGTGTTGAGAGCGGGTCGCCCGCCCCTCGTCAGCACCAAAGGCTACGCAATGACGCTCACCCTAATTCCAAAGCCGTCGCACCCCGTGGCACCAAAGGCGCCGCACGTGCCCCGTCCCCAACGCCGAAGGCTACGCACTGAAGCTCCCCCTAACGGGAAAGCCATCGCACCAACTTGCGTCAAAGGCGCCGCACGTGCAACCTTCCCAACGCCGAAGGTGCCGCGCCGTCCATCTCGAAGGCGCCACCACACCCCCGGCTAGCTGGCTCACCCACCAGGAAGTCAGGAGGCCCTTCGAGCACCGACTTTTGTCGTCTGAGACCTCAGAACTTCTACATTTATGATTATATATCTAATGTCTTCGTATCCAAACGACAATTTTCGTTTAGTTTCATCATATTCGAGTTTTCTCCGACTATACGGAGCGTCGCAGCACGCAATATTTTGTATTTGGACACATCCAGTTCATCTGCCACTTTTGTTAGTCATTGTTAAAGGCAGATTCACTACTCCAGTTATGTCTTTCTTTCCTAACCACGGTTTCTGTTGTGTTTTTTGCAAGTCAATATTTTCGCTACGTGGAAAACTCTTTGCCGAGCAGTACTTAGTAGTTGTCTCTGCAGTTCAGCCTGAGCTAAATTATCGTTTTCACATTTAGGGTATGTATTTCTGAATTAAACACCGACATACGCATAGCACACGCAAAAATAGAGTTAAAGGTTTACGGAAATTAAATTTTTGATCGACATTAACTACTACAAATTACGCAATAATCCAAAGTAGTGCTATGCATAAAAATATTTTCTACGTTGCATAACGTAAGCCGATGTCGGTCCTAGTGACCATTTTATAGCCCAGTTCGGCTCATAAATAACATATTTACAGGGCTTGGCACGGCTCTTAAACTGTTACAGCTGTTAGTTAACGCTAGGTGAGCAGTATCGCGAGCTGTGACAAAATCCGGCTCTAGTGCACACATCTTAAGGTGAATGACGCTTAAGACAGAAGTCATCATCACCATCTTCAGCTAAGATCAGGGCACGAAAATTATCAACTATTAGAAACACCAATATGTGGTGCAATTTCCGTCGTGAATGTCGCCAAGTACTATCATGCATTAGTTCACAGATATATTACGCTAATGTGCTGCCGTTAGCTGAATATTTAACTAAATACCAGAAACTTTTAATGCAGAAGCCGTCCTAAATCGAATTAATAATGTATAATATTTAGCAGATGTGTCGATGATTTGACTAGCGGACTGATGTTGTGATTTAGGTTTAATTATAATCATCGGCTATTATTTTCCCTGAAAACATTTGTTAATGCTGTGTGCCGGCTTTTTGTATAACACAAAAGTGTGTTTTTCTAACATAGTGATTTCTACGTAGCATTAGATTTGCATAATTATGTAACGTATTATTGATATCGTATAGTGCTGTAACGATGTATTGCCATGGAAAACAAATTCTCTCATGTGAAGCCGAGGGATTCTATTGAGTCGTAAACACCAAATGCGACGTGGGTCAAAGCCCTTAGCTTCACTTCAAATGAGCGAATTTGGTTCCCGTTTTATTTTTTAATTTCGAAAGACACCGGGTAGGTGGGCAACCGGCCATCCTTCTGTGGTAAACCTCTCTTCAACTTGTCTAAACTTATTGCTTTTAATAAATTATTACCGTGGAACTTATAGTTTGGCTGCGCCATTTATGTTTGTTGTTTATCTTCTGTATTATTTATATCGTATATTGGTTGTTGATTGTGCATGTTTATACACGGGTGTACGTATTGTTATGTTTATTTCGATACAATGTATCTGACGTGTACACATATGTTTATGAATTTGTTAAATATCGGAATGTTGTGTATGTATGCAGCACCTTCTATCATGTGTTTACGTTTGTATATAATGCCCATTTAATGTACTTAGTCTGTGGGACGGAACCTTCGTGTGATGGGGCTTCTGGGCAGTTTGCAGGAGCATTTTAAGGCTTAGCTAATTTTGAGAGAGTTTTAGGGGAGTAACAGAATTAAAAGAGTTTTATGTGAGTCTAGAGTGTTAGTTGGAAATATATCGAATTTGAGTGTAAGGCTTGGGTGCCTTATGCATTAGGCCTACATTAGCAGATATGTGTATCTGCTAGATTTTCGAATAAAATCTTAAATTTTGTTTATACTTAAGAATTCGGGGAAAATCATAAAAACTTATTTTCTAACGACTACAATTCAATTAAATTTAAGAGAGAACTTTGCGAGAGTAGACCCAGAGTAAAACTTGGAAAACTTGATACGCAATTTCCATCGGTTAGCGAAAACAATGTGGAGAAAATTGGGAGTAAGACTTTATAGCTCGTGTATTTAAGTGGCTACAGATTTAGCTCAGGGCCTCAGTCTGCCTCAGAAGCTGCGCAGTCAAGGTGAATACGGTTCAGCCGTTTATGTGTTTCATGTGTACTGCTGGTGATTTATTGTAATATACTGGAAGAAATAAAAACTGTGTATTTACTACAAGTGGTGTAACAAAGTAACGACTTTGCCATAAGCTAATAAAATATATTAACCGTGGAAAACTTTGATAAACATAGTATGAACATTTGGTGTAGTTTGCTTGTAATCTACTGTGGAACTACACACCCCTAGGACCACGTAGGTTACAAGTGTGGATTTGACATTTGGTACTCCAGCAGTAATGAATCATACACACACTTTGCAAAAGCAATATAGTTTCACGGCTAACTCGATAGTAAATTGTCTACACTCTCACCCTGAGATATAAAGCGTTTTGCTACAACTACGCTGTGGTATATCACGGCAATTGAGATGCCTATGGCAGCATAAGCATAATAGTGCATTCCCATTAATTTTTATTTGCTCCTATATGACTAATCAGGATCAGAATGAAGTGCGATTTGAGCACACAATCTTACCGTTTAGGCAGTGTTGTGTTATAAACCGCTGAGCTACTCGGCTGGCGCAAATAATCCTAGGGGCTTTACGTTATAACGTTAGAAAAAAGAATATCTTAGAGCGGGGGGTTCTGGGGGCTGGTTATTTTGGCGGCATGTTTTATGGAACCTAACCATGATGTGGAATACCTAGCTATGATATAAAAGTAATAGCACGCATATCACGCCTAGCACACATATCACCGCTCTCTAGATGCACCAGACAATTTTTATGTCAGCTAAAAAGTAGGCTAAAGTAATATCAGATAGTCATTTTCACAATACCTACGCTACCACCACCGAAATGTCTTTCAAAATTCGTGCGTCGAAGTTTTCATTATATCGTTGCTTTTTTTCAGGCATAAGAAAATTCTTTGGTAATAATTAAAGTGCAAAATATCAACAAATAACTCTTAAACCAGTCCAAAAATTGCAGAATGACTGAAACCTATATAGAGAGGTCATTGTATAACAATGTAATACCGATAAGCTTCCAATTTTCTTGCTGGATTCCTATTTTATCGTTATATACACCAACGGTTCCAACCCAAGAAGTACAATCCGCTCAACAATTTTGCCTTTTTAGGGAACATATTAACCGGCAGTTGACGTAATCGTCATTTATGTTGAATTTACCTGACGCCTGCTTGGACTCGATGAAACGTAATTATTCCTTATTTATTTCAGGCATATCAACAACGGACATAATTTCTCGAATTATAAGGAACTACGACAGTTATGTGAACAGAAATTTATTTCGTGGCGTCGATGCTGAAGATCTTAATTTGTCTTACACCAAGGTAAAATCAATATCTAAATGAAATATATAGCGACGATCTCAAAAATTTTATTTTCGTTATCATTTCTGCACTCTGGATTGGTAATTTTATGATGCCTGTATAGGGGCTATGAACCGTCCTCATATACTGCCATTTCAGCTGTTGAAAATCGCCTAATTTTAAGACGTCAATATTCCTTAAGCCAAATTTATCGGTATTTGTCTGAACTTTTCACTGAACATATCGGATAGCAGGTTGTTGTTTTGTTCCCTTAGTCTCGAAACTTTTAAATCACGCATCCTCCAGGCCCTATGCAAGAGTAAACTTAAAATGCGCCCCCAACCATCCTCTTTTGACACCATGCACAAAACGTTGTTAGCGAACAAAACTCGAATTTCAACAGCCGTATTCAATTTCGACATTTTTCTGCTCCATAGCGCCATTAGCGAATGCAATTCGGTCCCTGTACATTAACACCAGTGTGTTCGCGAACATTTTCAAATTATAATGTATGGAATATGAAACGGACTAATTTCTGTTCTTTAACGCAAAGATGAAATTTGTGTTCAGTGTACAACTGAATGGCAATCGCTTTTGTCAAAAGAGGATGGTAAGGGGCGCAGCTTAAGTTTACTCATGCACTAGGTCTCAGGAGCTAGCTGGATCGTCGGGACGACCTTCGGCCTTCCACAAGCTGTTAGCTGATCGGCGGGAAGAAAGAGAGGACGGGGTCCGACACTCAGTGGGGTAACGCTGCACCCCTAAGAGCACATGCTTTAAATATCAAGATATAAATTCTCCTACTTTACCTGGCCTAGTAACCAACATTAATTGCTGCTTGGGAATCTATATAGAATACACTAAAATAAGGTGTTTTCATGTTTTCAGACCAATTTAACTCGACACTTTTGAAATTGTAACAATAGTTAGCATGCAGGTGTTGTATCGAATTTGCAATTGTAGCTAAATAGTCTTCAAACTGCAAAATATCGCACAATATTTTTGTCTCAAATTACGTTATTTGTCATGCAAACAGCAAGCACATAAGGGATAGGGGTTTTATCACCGGAGGCGCTGACACAATCCCTTACGGCCGTCGCCGATTCACCCCCCCCCGACGTAGCCTGCTCTTTAATTGGACATATATAATACTATTGGGTATCCCATGAATAAGTTCAAGACATTAAAGGTTCCATATGTAATAAACGAAACAAGTAATTGTGAGCTGTTTTGTTTTTGTTTTAGACCAATATTATGGTTTATTATTAACAGCAATTACGACGCCCTCACTAATTTCTAATAAGAACAAAATATGGCGTAATGAAACTTTTAAAATATCAGTGCTGTTATTGATTGGGCCGTGAACAAACAATTCTGACTCTAAAGCGCCTTACAGCTCGTTCTACTCTCAAAATGAACGATAAATCCAATGAAACAGGTTCAGTGACTGATCTTCGCCGTAGGGACAGGCCACACTTGATGAACATTCCTGAATATGATAAGAAAATTGATGCCCTCTTGCAAAAATGGCCTAACAAATCAAACATACGACTTTCTTTGGGAGACTGGGATATGTAGAATGACTGCTTGTGGTATTGTGAAGTCCCTAAGACTAAAACGCCTTCATATTATTCTGGGACGCGATCTAAATGAAGATGGTTACGATCGGGGTGTTGAATTTGCCTAACTATGATTAGCCGTGCTGGACAACAATCATGATCTCGCTGACCTTGTTAACTGGTTGTACGACAGTAATTTCTGGCTTGATGGCAGAGTAAATCGGCATAATTGTCAAACTAGTTATAATCTGTCTGTAATCGGCATAGCTGCTGTTCCCAGGAGAATCTCCTTATCGTGGTTGTGGACCAAACCCAATTCCCTAGAGTCATGGTTTGCGTGGAAATCCACACAAATGCTCTAGGTGCGGCGTGCCTTTTGAAAAGAAGGGGATTCTACCCAACCATTCCCAAGGTACGGTTCCTTCTGGAACTGGAGCTAGCAAACTTTTGGCAACATCTTGTTTTAGCAGGATAGTACTCCTAAGCCGAGAACGTTAGGGATCATAACATGACACCCTACGTTTCAAAGTGCTCGATAGCCGGTGTCTGTGTGATTCGTGTGTTCGCTCGTCAGATATAACGCCACGCCATTTTTTCTTTCCGGTGTTCTGAGGTAACAGGTATACACCAGGAAGCCTCGTGCTGCTTAACGAACTTAACAACTTTATTCAAGAGGCACCATCTCTTGTCGAATTAACTAAACATGATATACTAGATTAAAGACAAAAATGTGTTAAATTTTTTACAAAAATGCAAAAAAATTTCTGAAACGAAATAGCAAAACTTTTTAACATTTTTACTAAAACATATATCTAAAATTAGATAGGTTCGGTGTATTTACAATTTAGAAACTATATTTACATGCTAGTATGCAAACCATATAAATGCGCAAATTAGTAAGGTAAACTATAGAAAATTGTGCAGTATATATTTGTATGTAACACAAAACATACTACAGTCTGCAGAAAACAACATTTAGAGCACAGTCATCATTTAGTAATGACTGCTTAAAGCTGCCGCACCATTTGAATCAGATAATGCAAAATATTATTAAAAAGGTTTAATTGTTATTAAAAACCATTATCTGTACTAAGAGGAAAATTGTAGAAACATCGCGAAACATACAGAATTTCATAAAACCTGACAAAATCGTTACAAAACCGAGCTCAAAGTGGTGAAATTTGTATTTTTGGCGTGCATAACTATGTTTAAAACAATATGATTAATGAACTATATGCGGACCAGCAGCGGCTCATGGAGTGGTACCACAAAAAAGTCGAGGTCCTCAAAGTTGTAGATCAGCAGCGGCTCATGGAGTGGTACCACAAAAAAGTCGAGGTCCTCAAAGTTGTAGATCAGCAGCGGCTCATGGAGTGGTACCACAAAAAAGTCGAGGTCCTCAAAGTTGTAGATCAGCAGCGGCTCATGGAGTGGTACCACAAAAAAGTCGAGGTCCTCAAAGTTGTAGATCAGCAGCGGCTCATGGAGTGGTACCACAAAAAAGTCGAGGTCCTCAAAGTTGTAGATCAGCAGCGGCTCATGGAGTGGTACCACAAAAAAGTCGAGGTCCTCAAAGTTGTAGATCTCTATAAATGAGATCATCGTGTTCCCTATTTTTCCATGTTACACCTGTGTCGAACGATATGGGCTTTTAAACACTGGTACCCGTATCGCCGAAATTAGCAAAGAAGCCTTGAAAACCTGTTTTTTGCCGTTTTGACCCGTACGATGGGGTCAGAACGGCTCGCGTTCAGTTAAAGGGCACATCGTCATCACTTTTGCTATATACCAAAAAACTGCTGAAATCAGCGCATCCGAAAATCAGTTATGAATGACGGCGACAGACAAATAAAATCACTTGCTTTCCTCTCGCGGAAATTCCGCTCGGATAACTCGCGCCGTTTCAGTAAGCAAACATCTAGCTCTATATTTATATTCATTATATAAGCGATATTAATATATGTATATGTGCTATATTATATGCATTTTATATTAGCATAATACATAAGTACACTTTAATATACATCGTAGCTCTGGGTATGCTATGCAGGAATCACATTGGGATGCATGCAGAAAATGACCAGTTTAAGCACGTAGCTGCAACCATTGCACGCAAAATGTGGACTGTGAACAACTATGTCTACAGTTAGTGTGCAATAGTAATTACCATATGTGCACACCTTGCGCAGTTGCAATGACTACATAATGTCAAAATCCTCTGTGCAATGGTTGCAACCGTGTCTACAATTCTTGTACAGTGGTAGTGACTTTACCAACATCCTTTCTGCAATAGTTTCTCCAACGCTACATTTGCTGTACAGTGGTAGTGACTAGATTAACAACGTTTGTGCAATGGTTGAAACCATTTCTACGTTTCTTGATCAGTGGAGTTACTACATCAACATCGTCCGCGCAGTGGTCGCAGCCATGTCAACATTTTCTGTGCAATGATAGTAATTGTATCAACATCTTGCTTGTTGTGGCAGCAATTATATCTGCGTTTTGTCGCAGTAGCAGCGTCCATATCTGCATCTTGAAAAAATGATAGCAAGTGTATCAACAATTGGTGGAACGGTGGAGACTACATCTGTGCTACGAATAGAACTCTAGCGAGTTGAGTGGTTACATGGTTGCTAATTCTTAAAGACAGATGAAAAATACTGAAATACTGCCATTAGACCATTATATATGTAGCCATTGTTTGTTCATATCATGCTAAGCATATACGCCCGTAGGCTTGTACGTTAGTTTCGGTAATGGGGAATGTAAGAGCTGTTTTGGAGAAGCGATTGAAAGCCTGAAAATTTTATCAAGAGAACATACACTTGCCGACAGTTTTAGACGTTTACAATAGTTATAACAACACAGAGTGCCGATATTAAGTAACTGAAACGGCTGATATAACTACCATAATTTGTAAGTAAGAGCATTCAGGAACGTATTCCAAATCTGAAATTATTTTTAATGATTTAGAAAAATAATTACTTGTGGTATTTAGCCTACAGAAAAACCTATATATTCAAAATCATTGATGCCCCACACGGTATAAAACAAACAACTGAAGGTTTATTGTATTCAGGAAATCCGTTCATAGCCTCTAAACACACTGAACCCCTCTGAAAAGGCATGAATGAATACGCTTGCTGGTCTCTAGGTACCCGAACCTATTTATTCAGCGTGCCGAAAAGCCTATCTACAGGCCATTTCACAACCAACTACCGATGACAAACCCTATTCTGAAAATTTGGTTTGTTGATCATAAACCAATTGAAAACCTATAAAAAGCATTAAATATACGTGCTACACTGTATATAACAAGGTGACTATATTCAACATAGAGAACGATAAATGTTGAAAAAAAACCACTATACTGGTCATTTCCGATGAAAGCGGTTCATAACCAAACAAATGAACACAGGCTACATTTTGGATATCGGGTTCCTCGATCGCAAAGCCCTGGGAACAGCACAAAAAGGTATAATATGGTCAAATTATATCTATACGTAGCAAATCCATCGTAACCAGTGTACGTTATCATCAAATAGACTCTTCGTTGTAAGACAAAAACAGGAATTAACATGCCGGAATTTGAAGAATCAATATTTCTGTCAATCAACTCGTACAATCAATATTAGAGTCGAAGAAATTATTGATCTCGATCAGCTGATTTTCTATGGAGGTCTCCGTTTACGAAGCTTGTGCCATGAGATATGGGCTGCGAAACACTGGTACCCGTACGGCCAGATTTGACAAAGGACACTAAAAAACCTGTTTTTCTGCATATTCCCCCAGAACTTGGAGTCGGAAAAGCTCGAGTTTTCCTGAAGACCATATCATCATTACGTTTGCTACAGAACAGAAAAATTTGACTGAAATCTGCCTACTTGAAGATTAGTAAAAACGAAAACCAAAATTTCAGGCAAAAAAGACATTTTCACGATTTTTCCATTAGCGCTTTCAGTAGAAACTCCGCTTGCTTCGCTCGCCACGTTTCAAATGTACTTAATTCATCATGAACTCTATTCGTTAAGCCCGGTTTCTTCATAACATTCACGTTTGCAAAAATCGTAGTGTCGAAAGACTCGGTTGAATTTACGATAGTCTCGCATCACAGATCGGTCGCCGTTTTTGATGGTAGATTATACGGCATCATCCGAGAATAAAAAATGGATAATAATTAGAGTTGGACCCTTATGAATTGAAAACTTTGCAATTAAAATATTAAGATATCCACCGAAACTTGACTGGAGACATAGTGCGAGTGATTCTATACACATCGTTCCCAAACACTAGTTATAATAACGAGTCTGAACAACGTCGAAAACAAAGTCAGAACCTGACGATTATCACTGAAATTTTGGTTCTGCCATAGCAACACACTGGTCTGATAAAGTGGTTGTGCGATATACTCTTGACATGTTTTATGAACCTCTACTGAGGTGTTCGCGTTTAGATAGTGATTACTTTAATTTCATGGTATCATAGCCAAAGGATTTCGATCACACCTTTGTCAATTTTCAAATATCATAGGACGTTCATAAAACTTCTTCTTAACAGAAAAATCTACCACGGTTCAGCATAATATATGGTTTTTGAAACGTCAAATTATTTGACTTCAGCGTTTGCGAATATGCTGTCTATAAAATAGCAACAATGAATTCAGACCTGGCAAAAGACGTTTGCTAAAAAAAAATCCAAGACGTTTGCTGCATGCCATTTTTGCCTGGCATGCAGACTTCAGCGGTGGATCTGAAAAGGCTTTTATGACGATAACAGATACGTGCAGTGCAGTGCAATTAATGCTTTAATGCACAGTCTGACAGAAGGTGAAATCAATGTCACAGCCTAACGGCTGTGACAATAATTTGATGTCAGCATACATCCAGTTTGCCTAGATTCGCATATCGATTTTTCCCAGTCCAGTCAACTCATTGGTTTATATAAAACTCTATTCATATGTTATATGTCGATAAAGAATAAAGGGGCTACTGCTTTCTAAGTGTCAAGATCTCCTTCATATGTTCCCTCTTCTGATGCTTTTGCATCCCTTGATCCCTTGCCCCTCCCTTAGCGCCGAAGCCACGAGGAAAGTTTTAGCAACAACCAATAAGAATTGGTGTAAAATTGGCAAAAAGAAAGGAAAATTAGAGAAAATTTTTGCAAAATAGGTAAAAATTTTGAATTATTGAAAATTTCGTCAAAAATTACCGCCCTCCAATGACGACTCAGCTCCCACCCGCCTAACCCGGCCGATCTTCGACAGCTATGATTTATATATTCTTTATAGATAAACTTAATTATGCGCTGAAAAATTTACGGTCTTCTCTGCCGCCGCATGCGTAAATAAGGTTCTTGCGCCGATATTTCGGCTTCGAAAATAAAACATGTTAAAATGACAATATTAGCACTGTTTAGTTTGCCTTACGTAAAATAGCAAATCATATGTTTAAACATCATGTTCATCATTATTTAATTATTTGCGGCCAACTCAAGCTGGATGGACCCGCATATATATTGCTAGGAATTGGAAGGCAAGTAGAATAGCTGGATGTACCCGAATATCTAATTATTTGCGGCCAACCCAAAGCTGGATGTACCCGAATATATATTGCTAGGAATTGGAAGGCAAGTAAAATACCTGGATGTACCCGAATATTTAATTATTTGCGGCCAACTCAAAGCTGGATGTATCCGAATATATATTGCTAGGAATTGGAAGGCAAGTAGAATAGCTGGATGTACCCGAATATTTAATTATTTGTGGCCAACTCAAAGCTGGATGTACCCGAATATATATTGCTAGGAATTGGAAAGCAAGCAGAATAGCTGGATGTACCCGAATATTTAATTATTTGCGGCCAACTCAAAGCTGGATGTACCCGAATATATATTGCTAGGAATTGGAAGGCAAGTAACGTATGAAATACGGAAATCCGAACCAAAACTTATGCCCGTTAACCACACAAAGATTTCGAATGTTAAACTTTAATTCGCGTTACTCTCAATTTACTAATTATTTAATATGGTTTAAAACAAGGTGATTGTGTTGAACTGTCGTATTTTCAACATTTACTTATTCGTAATATTGTTCAGTTTCTTTACATTTATCTGGGTATTATACAGTTTAGACAGTTGAGCTTCTGTCCGGAATGATCCAGTGAAGCCTCAAGTTTAGATCTTACGGACTTAAGCTTCAGCAGCAAAGCAGAAGAAGTACAATATAACCAAATTGCGGTGGGAAGATTGGTCACTAATTCACATTTCTTTTGTCCAACACCTCTGAAGACAGATATCTTAGAATTTTGACGGACTTGCATTAGTCAACATAAAAAAGTTTCAAGTTCATGCGAGCTGTGTGAAGAATTATGATAAAGTCATTATGGAGCAGCGCAAACACTGAGTTACGTGAACAAATGAAATCATTCGTAGAAAGAACAAGTAAACGAAAGTCGCCGCGACTCCAAGATGAGTTATATATACGTGCCACAGAGAGAAGAAGAGAATTTTTAGAACATATGACCACTGTTGCTAAAATTATGCGAAACTATATTTTTGTAACAAATTTTTTTACTCTTGCGGTTATATTATTCGGAATTGTCACATGCATCTTTATGCGCAGTGGATATTTCTTTTTATAATTATCGTTTCATATTGTGACCTGTTGAAAGCGGCTTTAGACACGTTTTTGTTTACCACATATCGGTCTGTTAACTTTGTGTGACAAGATCTTTCATCTGATCTATACTTCACATGAACCGTGTTGATATAGGAAACTCATAATCGCTCTGTGTAATAAGCTTGGCTAGACCGGTAACATACCATGTTGTTGTTGTTGTTGTAAGAAATACGATGAATATTTGAATATAAATGATGGGTACATTTGATTCGTCATTGCCTTCAGCAACTTACAAAACTTTTGTCATCGCAGATTTGACAAATCATAGCGTCAGATTGAGAATCACTATATCATCTCTAGCTAACACATTGATTTCACTGTATTACCAGCATGCTGGGCAGTATATTAACCTGCGGAACGTATCAGAGCAAAATTGGTTAACTTATGCACCAAAAATAGTTTCAATTTTGCAACTTTTCAATACATATAACAAGTAAAGTCATTAGAATCTAACTATAAGATTTCGGGGTTGCTTAATACGATAAAAGCGATTGTATTTGCATAGTACCCATCAAAAAGCTAAACTTTGCAGCCACACAACGTAAAAAACAGAAGGTTAGTCAACACATCGTCGCCCATCAAGCGCTATCACAGTGAGTGAGCGATCTCTTATAGTCGCAGATACGTTTGAACGGATGAACTTATTATTCGCAAACCTTCATATAATGAGATTTAACAAATTACAGCATTCGACTGAAACCCACAAAATTATGCAGATATCAAAATAGGATCCCAGCGCATGTAGTATCATGCTAAAAAGCGCCTCTAGAGAAGTGAGTGAGCGATCTTTATAGTCGCAGATACGTTTGAATGAATGAACTTATCATTCGCAAACCTTCGTATAATGAGATTTAACAAATTACAGCATTCGACTGAAACCCACAAAATCATGCAGATATCAAAATAGGATCCCAGCGCATGCACTATCATGCTAAAAAGCGCCTCTAGAGAAGTGTGCGCAGCACCCCGGCTTGTAAAAGGATACTTTCGTGTAATTCGGTTACGAGCAAGTATAGAGTTACACAATTTTTTTACAGGTTAAAACGGCGTAACTCGGTTATAAC
This sequence comes from Trileptium ribeirensis, assembly GCA_030248225.1. Lineage (NCBI taxonomy): Eukaryota > Metazoa > Nematoda > Enoplea > Enoplida > Thoracostomopsidae > Trileptium > Trileptium ribeirensis. The sequence continues at coordinate 12,056 of JASANE010024114.1, read as the reverse complement.
TTAGTGTACGGTTACTGCATGTTACAGGCAAGCATAACAGAGTTACACAGAAGTGTAACAAGAACAAGTAAAAAGCTAAACAGTGTAACCGGGTTACATTGATATCCGGAGTTATGTGTCACTGCGATTTCGCGTAACTAAGTTACAGCTTTGTATGGTATTACAAATGTTGCGCTGCGAGTAACTGGGTTACGCAGTGTAGCTAAGTTACACGTGATTTCGTAAACAAGGTTACACTACTGTGTGTAGTTTTGCAGCGTTTACGTTATAAAGGACCCTATGTGAAGTTTTGTCCACCCTGAGTGTCTCTGTCACCATCATATATATGGTGTCTTTGATACCATGGTGTTTGTAATGGTATTTTCAGATAGCATAGATAGGTAGTGTAGTATCGATAATAGTATGGTGTAGACCACACCATAAAATTTATATGGTGTTAGCTACACCATGCGATTATTTTCACGCCTTACATAATGTGTTGGTGGAAGGTGTGCTTGACACCGTCAGCAATAAACAATAGTTAGATTTAGCCACTATAATTTAGTTGATGGTGCCTGGTACACTATCTATTGCATCATATAGTTTAGCTATATACCGTATACCACAGGATGGTGTGGTGTAGATCATTGGAGGACAAAAATTTCACATGGGGAGTACTTTATCACGTAAACGATGCATTAGGTGCCGCTACGGTACAGCGTCACCAAGTTACGCTAGTGCATCATGCATATGCAACTATGTTACACAAGAGTGTAACTTGTGTAACTCCGTTACTCAGCATAACATAATTACAGTTATACGTAACTAAGGTTAAACCTAAGTAGCGTCGCGTACCAACAGTATAAAGTAACGCCACTCAGTTACCCGGGCCAACAATAGCATGTTCTACATCATATTTTCGTTCGCAAAAGCTATTTTACACACGTTTGGAAAAAGACACTGAGACAACTTCTGTTGCGAAATCTTGTGTTATGCTGACACATTTCGTCATATTAAAAACAATTTGGTTAGTTCTTCAAAATTATGGCAATAACATTCTATGAGTATTATCAAGAGTGCATTAGGGAAGAGTATGACACTTCCCTGCACTCACATATAAACCCGTGTTCTATGTCACGGGCGTTTTCGGCCTGACCCCCCCAGTTTCTGGGGGGGTCGAGATGCCATGACCCCCCCCAGTTTCTGGGGGGGGGGTCGGTCGGACCCCTCCCAGTTTCTGGGGGGGTCGGTCGAACCCCCACCCAGTTTTTGGGGGGGTCGGTCGGACCCCCCCAGTTTTGGGGGGGGGGTCGGTCGGACCCCCCCCCGTTTTGGGGGGGGGGTATTATGTGAAGCGATATTTCTATAATTTAAGCCGTTTCTGTTATTTCATAATTACGACTTCGCGTATATATTTTCAGCTTTGTTTTAATATTTCTAGCTCTTTGTTTTAGCTTTGCTTTTTATAGTTCTTTAATATTGGAACAAGTGTCTGTGCCGCCACCATAAAATGAGAAGGCCGCTGTAAAAATTACAGGGTGCCCCCCGGCGATCTTGGCACCCGTTCTGACATGTGTCCTGATAAGTATAAAAAACTATAAAAAGCAAAGCTAAAAAAAAGAGCTAGAAATATTAAAACAAAGCTGAAAATAAATACGCAAAGTCGTAATTATGAAATAACATAAACGGCTTAAATTATAGAAATATCGCTTCACATAATACCCCCCAAACCGGGGGGGGACCCCCCCCCCAAAATTGTGGGGGGGGGGGTCCAACCGACCCCCCCAAAAACTGGGTGGGGGTTCGACCGACCCCCCCAGAAACTGGGAGGGGTCCGACCGACCCCCCCCCCAGAAACTGGGGGGGGGGTCATGGCATCTCGACCCCCCCCAGAAACTGGGGGGGGGTCAGGCCGAAAACGCCCGTGACATAGAACACGGGTTTATATGTGAGTGCAGGGAAGTGTCATACTCTTCCCTAATGCACTCTTGGTATTATGTACCAATAGATCGGAACTTGTTATATATAGCAAAACACTAAACCTTTAAGTAATAGTTGTAGCACAGCCATCTTGCGTTAAGTGATTTGTACGCACGGTTGTGACATGTTCAGACGAGTGTGTTAGCACGAATTTGAACGAGTTAAATAACACAGTTATACGTACAAATCTCTTAACGCACGCTTAGCTGTGCTACAACTGATTTGCATGTAATACATGTAATTTAGTTAAACGTGCGTTAACACATTTCGATGCATAGTTTAACTATATAAGCTGTGTTACAACTGTCATTAGTTAGCGAACATTCATATGAATCTACGTTAATAAACAAAAATTTATCTATGTGATTATTGTTCATGAACATTAAGTTGTGTCGTTGTTCATGAACATAAAGTCATTGTATTTAACTCGCAGATTGCAATGATTGTGATGGCACTACAGATTCAATACGTGTCCTTTGATAAAAATATTAATCTGTTCAATAGTAACTGAACTGCGCAGACAAACAACAAAGACTAAACAATCTATCAGCCTTTAATAGATACCGGTCCTCAAGATTGAGGTTTCTATGTAAGCTCTTGGCATTATTTAAAAAGCAGGTATTTAGAATATTTTATTTAGTAAAAAATATATAAACTGCTTCAACAGATCAATTATAATTCTACGAAGCATATGACAAAAAGTGTTACGCTACATTTTCTAAAATAGTGATGCAATTAATACATAAGCGGTAGTAAACAAATCTACATAGTTGATTTCTACGTTCTTTATATCGTATACGAGGATGAGGAGGTACTTTTCAAATGTTAACACTAATGACCGTATAGCGGAACTAATCCAAGGATATTTTTTGATATGGTTTATCTTCCGACAGCATTTCTATCGATCGACAGTTTCAACCCCATGGTAGGCAGCCAACGAATGCTCGAAAGCTATCATGGCATTGTTGTGTAATATAGAATATAGTTCGTCCAAAATAAGAGTACATACGAAAAACTATCAAATATGAATGCTAGTATTGTCACCAACTATGAAGTTTCAACTAGGCATGGGAATCAATACTCTGGCATCAGACCCAGCTACATAATCAGGGTTCTCCACACTAACTTTGGTAGTTCTGGGAAGCTACAGTATCTTTTCAAATTTATGTTGTTTGTAACTCTCAAATTTGGTGCCCAAACCTGTAACTAAGGCTGACAGATTGCGATTTCATCGAGCTAAAAAACTGTTTCCTCCCGGCTACAGTACTATACCGCGCATTTACATACACATGGTGGCCAATGAAAATGACGTGAAAGAACAACCAAACGTAAAATGCCGGAGCCAAATAGAGCTGTGCAACCATATGACAAATATACTAGTTCGGAGCTATCAAAGAGAAATATGTCATAACAGAAATGTACCTATTTACCATAGGTTGGTTACTTTTTTAAGATAAAGATGCACGAGTTCGGGATAAGGTAACCGTGGTATATTCAGAGGGCAAAACAGGTTTTGGGCTGTAGGGAAACCATAACTAACTTTGGTTTCCGTATATATTTAAACATGTTTTAGTGTTTTTATTTGTCATATTTTGCGCTGCGCAAATATAATATGTACTCCAAGGACTGTAGTTGAGCCGGGTGGCTCTGGTCTGTGTATTGTCAGGTCTGAAAATAGAGATTTGATGCGGTGTCTATTAGTTATATTTTTGAAATATATAAAATGTTTTTAGCGATCCCAACAGAAAGACGATTGCTCCTGATCGTATTTAAAGATTTCAAAATTCGTTGTTTATCGTTTGATCGAAATACGGAATTACCATCGACAAAATACAAAGTTACCTTATGTTGCGCATAAGTTACAAACATAATTACTCTTTTTATACCATATCACTATTAATACTGTAATTGAAAATTATATTCGACTACATAAGATTGAATCAAATGTGTTCAATAAAATTTTGTTAAACAGAGGATATTTGGATTTATAGTTAAAAATAAATAATGCGCAAGTAAACTTAAGGTGACCCCGCCAACGGTCCTATTTTGTATTTTTGCATAAAATTTGTTACGGAACTCTTTTTGTTCAGTTGAAAATCGGCGTAAAACTGTTCGCGAACAGAGGGCTCGCAATTGAAATCTAGCCATTTTGTGTTCACGAAAATTCCAGTAAAATTACCAAAATTTTTGATAACGAAAATTTGTCGATTTTATTGTGATGTCAATTTTGCATTAAATTTGTTCGCGAACACTGAATAATAAAAATTAAAATGATAATGCATTTGGGAACAGAATGTCTGCACATTGAAATCGCATAAATTCTGTTCGAAAACAAAGTCTAAGTTCTGGCACTTATAGTCACCTTATAGTCACCTTCGTCCTCCGCACGACTGAGAATATTTGATTTGAATCGGGTCGAAAGACAAATTATCGAGTGTCGTCATTTCTTTCAGCCGTGATGATTGGAGGAAGATTCAGCCTTGTAGATGCAAGGCCAGATGTAATATGAAATAGACACAACAATCGGATCAGAGCGGCAATATATTGCATTTGTGCAGCCTTTCTTTGAATGACGACAAACTAGGGGCGTGGACTTGACTTTGATTTTACCAATTTTCTTTTAGCGAAAAACCGAATGAAATTAAGCTTTTTTCCGTAACAAGGGTTTGCGATTCGATAACGGTAATGACAAAATAGGATGGTTGGCGGGGTCACCTTAAGTTTACTCACGCATAATCAATAAAATGAAACAGAGCAAATGACAAGTTGTTGAAATTGCTCACAAAGATATTGAGAAAATATTAATTGTTCAACAATATGAATTTAATAATAAGATAATAATAATAAGAACGGATTTATAGTATGTCAATTTCATTAAAATGTTACAAAGGCGCATAAGCGAATAACACAACTCGGGTTAATATTATATCCTGTTGTATCTTCTATTTCACGAAACAGAAAAGTTTTCAGTCGAGATTTAAAATTTACAATTGTAATACTAGAATCACGCATGCTTGATGGCAGGTTGTTCTATGCAAGTGGTGCAACGGAGCTGAAACTGTTGCTGCGCGAAACGTCGACGTTGAGTATGCGTCCATGCCCTTAGGCGTGGCGGCACTGATAGTGGGACTATATAGGAGATAAACCACGGTGTTCTGGTAGAGATAACGTTGAAGAGGATAACGAGCATTTTGTACTGTATTCTGTTTTCAATAGGCAGCCAGTGGAGTCGCCGGAGAGCCGAAGTAATGTGTTCGCGTCAGTTTGTTTGTGACAACTTACCTGTGGCTGCATTGTGGAGCAGACGTCGCAGAGGAAAGATATGAGACAAGAACATACTGCAATACAGGGCATTACCGTAGTCTGGTCGAGACATGACAAATGCTTTGACGGCGCATTTTGCTGATTTATTGTTCGAAAATGGTATGGATTGTTCGAAAAAATGGTTGAAACGCTTGAAAACAGCGAATGCAAACGTATCAATTGTTTTAAAATAAAAGTTTTATATAGTGAGATCAATAGCTCGAAATTTATAACGTTAAGATAAGAAAAATAGGTTAAAATTCAAAATGATAATCCCAATAAGTTACATAGGAAACTTTGCAATCATACCAGCACATCAGTTTTATTTTCACTTATTGATATATACTCAACTGTTATGGTTGGAGTTTGACCTAGTAAGTAAAAGTGCTTAAGTAAAGTTACTATGTTTGTTTATAGTGGCAAATCCAAGTCGAGTAGCAACAAACAGTATTATAAATGCAAATATTATCGAAAGATCACTAACTGTAAAAATTCGGTAATGTCATATTTAGTAGATAATTTTGTGAAATATCAACTTGAACATCACTTGCACTAATGTAGTAGACCAAAAAAGCACGGTAGTGATCCAGGAGCACGTGAGAAATTAAAACACTCACTATATCTGGGTTAAACTACAAGTCTTTCGGTGAAGTCTAGTAAACGAAGGCTTGAAGTCCTCGATGCGCGGTTTACAGTTTCCAAACCGCATCAAATATTGCTTCCGATGTCAATTTCCATGGTACTAAGTTATGGTGTGCATCGAAGATGTTATCGTCGGCGAGCCCAGAAAACATCTTTGTATCCCTGACGAGTATAATGTTACTAATTCAGGCAGTATCTGTAGAATATTCATGTCAACGCTTTTCACGATAATTCAGCTCGCGATTCGAACGAAAACGAACAATCACATAGAAAATCATTCGGCATTAAAAGTCAGTAACTTGTAAAATTCTAGTTATGTAGTCCTCAAAAGGGTAATGTGTCAAAACAAGTTACCACTTAGATAATTATTTGTTCGAAATTAAAAATTGACAAATCATAAATTTCGAAATATGTATTCTTCAAAAAATAGCAATTTTTAAAACAAGCAACCACTTAGAAAATTATTTATTCAAAATCACAAATCAACAACTTATAAAATTCTAGTTGTGTATTCCTCAAGCGCGTAGCATGTCTAAAAAGCAAAACCAATAAGAAAATTATTCATTCGGAATCCGAAGTCGACAGCTATTAAATTTCGTATTGTGTAGTACTCAAAAAGTTAGCATATATATTTGGAAAACTGAACAAAAACTTAGAAAAATATTTGTTCGGATTGCAAAGCCTACAACTTGTAAAATTCGAGTTGTATGTTCCTCAAATGAGGAAAGGTAACCATGTGTTTTACAAGCCATCATATGATCTATCAGCACAGAACAGAAATATAAGAAGTAAAATATCTAAGTAGCGTTTTGTATATGTACCAATAAAAAGACTAAGCAAAACGGCAGAACAGTCACCCACAAAGTTTTGAGATTTTCTTAGTCCACCGTAGCGGATCAAAACAAAATTCAATTTAGTTACTGAATTTTTGCAGGGTTTCGTTTTATTCTTAAAAATGCCATACCTGATTCCAGCCATAGCTAGACTTCATGATACCCTATAATATTCAGTTTCGTTTTGTTTTCTTTTTGTTTTAGTAACAATAATTGCAGTCCAATTTTCGCAAAAGTTGAGAGTTCGCTGACCAAGATGCCACTGTATATTGTGTCTATTATAATGCATTGAAACATACCTGCCATTCGACGGCTAAATTCCTCAACTCTTTCTAAGAAATTCAACCAATCTATGGACTTCGGTATTCCTAACTACGAGCGGACATTCTAATTGTCGTATTCAGTTGCTGAGGCACTTGCACTGTCCATACAAATGTTTTCTAAGACAAATATCCTCAGGCGCATGTAAAGTACCAATTTTTACAATGGTTCTGCGTCTGAAGCACAACATGCTTGTCTGAAGCATGTAGATGTTCAATTAGCACCATAGCATAAATCTGGAGTACCAGTAGACGATGTCAGGCTTTAAATACTAATGTAGTTTCATTTCGCCCAACTACGAACAAAACCGGGCTGCAATCATTTTTAACGGTACCTGCAACTTACTATTCAAGGCTGCTGACAATACTGTCAAAGGTAAGTGTTGGGGGCATTACCGCCCCTGAGGCTCGGACCGCCCTCGGCGCAGCATACTCACCCGCTGACAGGTTGTCCACCCACGCTTTAGGGACACTCCAGGCGCCGAACCCATAAGCGCTAAAGGGATTGCACCCCCCGCAGCGCAGAGTGTGCCGCACTTCTACTGGTCCCCTGATAAACACGCTTCTTCCAATAGGACCTCGTACCTCGAGAAGGTATGCTTCAGACAGATACTTCCTGATACTCTTTTAAAGGCGTCAGGCCAGCATATTTGTTTCTATCAACACGTATCACTTCAGTTTTATGGCTTGCAGCACCATATCTATCTGAAGAATATAGTATTACATATCAGTAAGCGACACCGGGTAATCTTCTTTATTTAATTGAATTATGCAAGCATAGTGAAACATAGAGAGCGTCAGTATGACATAACATTCCTAACTTTCCATAATTATACCCATCACTGATCTCCTTATTAACATGCTCCATTTAGCAAGCTATTCAGTCGTTTCAGTCCAAGTACAAGAAAACCTTTTATTCAAAACATGTATATCAGGTAAAAACGAGTTAATTTATAAGCAAAAATATTAAATTCTCGCTCCTCATGTACGTCCGTGGTACAAGCTGATCATGCCGATTTCTTTTACACCTTTAGATATCATGGATATTTCCAGACATTCCGTGATAACTCACTGGGGTTTTTTCTTCGCCGAATATTGGTGCCGAATATTCAAAAATATTAAATTCTCGCTCCTCATGTACATCCGTGGTACAAGCTGATCATGCCGATTTCTTTTACACCTTTAGATATCATGGATATTTCCAGACAATCCGTGATAACTCACTGGGTTTTTTCTTCGCCGAATATTGGTGCCGAATATTCAAAAATATTAAATTCTCGCTTCTCATGTACGTCCGTGGTACAAGCTGATCATGCCGATTTCTTTTACACCTTTAGATATCATGGATATTTCCAGACATTCCGTGATAACCCACTGGGGTTTTTTCGCCGAATATTGGTGCCGAATATTCAAAAATATTAAATTCTCGCTCCTCATGTACGTCCGTGGTACAAGCTGATCATGCCAATTTCTTTAACACCTTTAGATATCATGCATATTTCCAGATAATCCGTGATAACTCACTGGGGTTTTTTCTTCGCCGAATATTGGTGCCGAATATTCCAAAATATTAAATTCTCGCTCCTCTTGTACGTCCTTGGTACAAGCTTATCATGCCGATTTCTTTTACGCCTTTATATATCATGGATATTTCCCGACATTCCGTGATAACTCACTGGGGTTTTTTCTTCGCCGAATATTGGTGCCGAATATTCAAAAATATTAAATTCTCGCTCCTCATGTACGTACGTGGTACAAGCTGATCATGCCGATTTCTTTTACACCTTTAGATATCATGGATATTTCCAGGTAATCCGTGGTAACTCACTGGGGTTTATTCCTCGCCGAATATTGATGCCGAATATTCAAAAATATTAAACTCTCGCTCCTCGTGTACGTCCGTGGTACTATCTGATCACGCCGATTTCTTTAACACCTTTAGATATCATGGATATTTCCAGATAATCCGTGATAACTCACTGGGGTTTGTTCTTCGCCGAATATTGATGCCGAATATTCAAAAATATTAAATTCTCGCTCTTCATGTACGTCCGTGGTACAAGCTGATCATACCGATTTCTTTAACACCTTTAGATATCATGGATATTTCCAGATAATCCGTGATAACTCACTGGGGTTTTTTCTTCGCCGAATGTTGGTGCTACAATTAATCATTTCTATATTTTTACTTTACCGCCTATATAGTCGAAACTCTACAGTATAGTTTGTGCGAGAAAATGAATTTGGTTAGTTCTTGTAGCAAACTTTAAAATGGTGAAATTCTAAATTTTTACTATTTTACACATAAAAACTAAAAAATGACACATGTTATTCGATTGATCCCAACTACTGTAGGTAGTACGCCTTGTTTAATTTAATTAAAATCACATAGCTAGAGCAATTAATTAATGATGTGTTTTTAATCGTAATAATCCAGCAACGCATTGTTGGATCGGTTCCATCGATGGCTCAAAATGCTATATGCTTTAGTGATCTCGGTGTACATACGTATTTATAAAACTGCACCTCGTCCAATTGCTATGGTTTATTTTTTTGACCATTTTACGTTTAAACTTTATAATATTATTTATAAGAGTATGTGTGAAATGGATTAACCAATTTTGCTGAAATGGCTCTTAGGACAATGCTACTTGGGTTCTGCGAGCATGTGATCATACATGTAACTGCAGAAGCTTCAGCGAAAACTGTGGAATCATCATTAAAATTTGAAATCTGTTAACAGTTCGATTCAGGATTTTCAGTATCACTTGTACAAAATTGCAGGTAATCTGAAATCTGTAATGTGTGATGTCACGAAATACCTGAATGCCTTGGTTAGTGGTATTTTTAATATCTCTCGACTGCTCCTGGTTTTCCATTCTTGTATAAATTTAGTTCAAAATTTCAGGAACTTTGAGTTCCTTACCTGTTACACACTCATCGTTTACCCCAGAGCTAATATTTAATTTACGTCCATGTTACCTTAAAGTTTAAACTGATACTTATAGTGCCTTCACTAAAATGTCGCAATGAATTAATTGACATAGACGAAAATGACCTCAAAACTGTCATAATTAGGTCGCAGAGCGCTTCTTAACTCTAAATTTTGCACTATAGTCAAAGCTGCGAAAAATACTATTTTTTATATTTTTGAGATACTGAACATGTCTCAAGATCGTAAATAGAAACCGGCATGGTGTCGAGCACTGACCAATTATTTGTTATTGAACCTTAACGAAAATCAGTAATAAGTTAAGCCCCAGAAGCTTAAATTTTATTTTATCAATTATTATTTCTGCAGAAAAATACGCATAATTAAACTAAAGTAGTCAACAGGATGAAATTTGCGAGCTGGTAATATTTTCGGGCCCATGAATGACAACATCCGTATAATTTGCACATTATTGTGTTCAATCCAAACTCATCGCTCAACCATTAGACAGTTTGTTAGGAAATATGTGTGCTATTTACAAGTATTAAAATAGTTACACGAAAATTTCCTTTGTGGAACCAGAAGATAGTTTTCAATCAAAAAATAACCACAATCTAAACGGGGTAAGTGCTACAAATCCTGCAAAAGAACTACATTTAAGTATTTTTGTAAGAATATATACTCAAACAGGCTAGGAAATTTTATTAAAGCCTTAGAAATGAGAACACTTCTATAAATGTACCCTGTTATGTTTACAGGAAGACACGGTATTTCACGGTGTAAGCCATAATTTCGTGGTTACGGTTTACTCATGCCAAGGTAGTTAGAATTTCGCCACTTGTTGACGCTTAGTTTATAAAATATTGTAGTCGCTGAAAAGAATATTTTTACTGTATTTGCAGTATAATGCTTACGGCGGTTATAAGACGATGAGCAAACTAATTAAAGATTTCGCTTTGTAAAACATAATTTGTGTCGTATTTATACAACGTAAAGGAAGCAAGCACAGTATAGTTTCGAACAAAAAATTAATAATGCGATTGTGCATATGTGGCAAATCCACGCACGCCGATTTTGACATTTCAACCGCATTTTATTATTGGAGATTGAAGATTTATAGAAAATGAAAAAAAAAACATTTTAAAAGTTTTTAAATTTACAAAATCTACAGCTTTTAACATTTTAAAATGTCATGGCAGCCTCCGCGTACAATGTACAGCTATATATGTGTTGCTGTCGGTTCGGAGCACCAATTAGTTTTATCGTTTGGTGGTAATTATTGCATGTTTCTTCTGACGCTAGAGTCTTATTGAATCTATTTTATTTATAATACGTTACATTTTGGTGACCACGATGGGACTGCAATAATGCGGTTCTAATTCAACAGCAACTGCATTCTTTGCGGTTGAGCCCGAAATCTTGAAACAACTGCACCTGTTGCGGTTGAAGCACAATTTTTTTTACAACTGCACTTGTTGCGGTTGATTTTTAAAAATTCCACACAACTGCACTAGTTGCGGTTGATCTCAAAACTTCCGCACAACTGCACTTGTTGCGGTTGATTTTCAAAAGTGCCACGCAACTGCACTTGTTGCGGTTGAGCCGAATCTCCGCCATAACTGCACTTCGCTGCGGTTGATATATTGTCGCAACTGCACGTCGTCGCGGTTGATATCTCGTCACTACTGCACTTCGCTACGGTTGATATCACATTGCAACTGCACCTCGCTGCGGTTGACAACTCGTCACAACTGCACTTCACTGCGGTTGATATCACATTGCAACTGCACATCGCTGCGGTTGAAATCACGGCGCAACTGCACTTCGTTGCGGTTGAATATCCCGTCACCGCTACGCAAGTATAACCCATAACCCGTCAAAATTTCACAGGATAGAGGTCAACGACCTAGTACCGATGGTACTACGCAATCATCATAAGGAGCCGAAGCAGTGCAACGCAAACAACGTGACGATAGGCTCACTCAAAAAACCGTCGACTCCATTGACACCAGTCTCTCCACATTTCAACACGGTGTTCAGCGTCAGCTGGACGTTGTGAAATACGAA